>VYZR01020467.1:48432-78114 GCA_013400675.1 Oxylabes madagascariensis | reverse complement strand
CATACAGTCAGCTCCCCTCAGGATTAGAAACACAATGAAATCTTCAGAGAGAAAAAAAAAATCAGGAATGCAACAACCTGATTGCAGCCTCTTGCATGGCAACAGGAAAACACCAAGTCTTTAAGCAAAAGATGCTACTTTGAAAGTGAAGTATCATTAAAAAAATTAAAACTACTCTCAATGCAAAACAGCATTTAGACTGCTACAAAATATTACTAGGAAGGTCATGGATACCAGAGTATGACCTCTATCAAAAAATCCTATGTAAAGTATGTCAAGGAGAAGGCTCAAAATCTGAAATGCCTGTGGGAATTCCTTTCAGGCCTTGGGTAAATTTTCATGCTCTGTGGTTCTCATCAGTAACAGTGCAATCATTCACACTTTGAAGCCAACTTGAAACCCACAAACACTGACTGCAAAGTCAGGCCCTAATGTTTAGAAAATAAGGAATTTGTAAGAT
The DNA here is from genome assembly GCA_013400675.1 of Oxylabes madagascariensis. Taxonomy (NCBI): domain Eukaryota; kingdom Metazoa; phylum Chordata; class Aves; order Passeriformes; family Timaliidae; genus Oxylabes; species Oxylabes madagascariensis. The sequence continues at coordinate 77,654 of VYZR01020467.1, read as the reverse complement.
GACTTTCATGATTCATCTATTCAACAATACCAAAACTGCTGATCAATAANTCACACTATTGCCTACAGCTGCGTCTGGCTGACACGCCAGTAATTTCACTTTTTGTTTGATTTCAAATGGTCAGTAACAGCAACACCAATAATATGAACACTCTTCATTTTCTGTGGTGTGTGCAGAGTAGGTGGGAATCCTCTAAGTGGAGACACATTGTCAGAAGAGGGCTTTGCTGCTCCACTGGAGATCAGCAGTTGATAAAAGCAAAGAAAGCATGTATGGACCAAAGACAGCAACATAATTACTTACAATTCCATGCCAGATGAAACACGTGCCTGGCAATTAAGTACAAAAAGCTTGTCAGAAATCCCTAAGCACATAATTTAATCAGGATTTGATGCTATGACACCACAACATGCCGCACACCTCTTTAAGGTCTGCAGAGCCTTCATTCCTCACTCATCTCACATCCTGCAGCTTTCTGGGCACAGCTGTGTCCCACAGAGCCTCCTCTTTGACAGCACCCACAGCTCAAGACAGGTATCAGGATTTAGCCTTTATTTGTCTGCTAAAACAAACAGATTTAATCTGTAGATAATTTCATTATAAATAAAATAATAAACAACAGTTACTCTGTTCTTTCAACATTAAAAAGGTTTAATTTTATAGCTGTTTTTTGTAGGATGGTCACATTAAACCTCACTTGTGTAAGCAAACAAAGACACTTTGACATTAATAGATGAGAAGAAAGGATCACGGGTCATTCAAATTCCCCAGACAAATCTCATCTGCCTCTCCTACCTTGGACAGAAAATTAAAAATGGAGAGAGCTGGTGACTTTCACAAATGCTAGTATTGGCTCATATGTCTCTGCTGGAAAAACAATAATCAATTGATTTACTTCTATGACACTAAACATAGGATTTTAAAGCTTAATTATATAAATCCTTCCACTTAGACACTTTCAGACAACTCTCTCCATTTAAAAAAAATGGATACAATCAGGTATAGAAGTACAATTATATAGCAAAGGACATATTTTTGTCACAGACAACATGCAGAGAAATAAAAACTTTAGTTTATGAACAGATTAAAATTTACAAACTAATGACAAAAAGTACTTAGGCAAGTTCACAGTATTTACAATTTCAACAGAGATCTTGCATAAAGAACATAAACTTTGCTCACTAAGTGAGATACAGCAGTCTTCTAGAGAGCTTCACTGGTAAGGAAGCTGCCAAGGGGTTAAGAGATGAAATCATCTGGTTTCAGAAGGAATTGCCAGTCAAAGGAAAAACTTTCTGCTGGCATAAACTGACCCTTTTCCTCTGGAGTTTTAGACACTTATAAAACTGATCCATGCAATTTCAGAGTTAAAGCTAAGAAATTATCACTACACTGATTTTACAAACAAGTTACATTTGATTGATTTGTCTGATATCATACAAGAAGCCAAGCTGCATCTCAAGCCTTGCTCTTTTAAATCACACTTTGCACGGTATGCCAGGATATGCTTAGAAAGCACTGATTTGAGTTGAGTTGCTATGCAAGAGATGGATCTTTGAAATGCAGCTTGTGTGGGCCCATTTCTTAATGAAATCCACTGAGATACTGAACTCCATAGTTAAAATAGGTTTTACCATACAGGTTTGAAGCGAATGAATTTGGAGCAGAATGTACTTGCTATAAAAAGTAAGGGGAAAAAAAAGTCTTCAAACTTAACATTTGTCCCAAGAGTCACATAAAATTTCATGTCTCAGGGTTGTCTTCCAGGGAAACTAATGTTTCCCTGGAAACATGTTTCTAAATACAGTTGCTCCACTCACATCTTGTACTAACAGTTTGTTCTTCAAATACAGAGATGGGCTAATCAATGCTGAGTTAGTATCCCTGAAACTTGCCCACTCTAGTCAAATCCCACAATTTCTCAGGATCCACCTCTTTTTTAATAATGTAACAACATTATGTAACAAACCTAACCTGTGGTTCAAGTTACTTCCAAAAGTCAGTGCATGCAAGGCCTCATCTCACACTTTAGCAGTAGCCCTAAAACATTTTTACCTTCTGGCATCAAAACAGAGATGCACTACTAATTACTCTTCAAGTCTGGGACAGCTGGTGCTCAGCCAGGTACCAGAGGCATTCCAGGAAAGGGACTGTATCCTGACTTCATATCATGCCTGGCACCAATCACTTCCAGAAGCAAGATCCAGAGCTGTACCAGTTAAGCTATGATGAATTACACACGCCTGAGGAGCTCCTGGGAACCAGTGCAGGAAATCTGTGAAGTCACCATGGTGTGTGGTTTCCCTCCTTACCCAGGCACTAATGTAAGCATTAGTCCTTGTTTCCTCATGGATAAAGCATAAATGCTGGTGAATATTTCACTTCTAGAGTGCAAGAAGAAGGAGCTGCGTATTTCCAGCACTCCTTCTGGTTACCCTGCATTGAACTTCTTGCCAATATCCACCTACAACTAGGAGGCAGTGCTGGTCCTGGCAGGTTTCCTAACAAGATCTCCAAGTTGCAGTGGGTTTGGCAGAGTGTAATTGCTATCTTGTGTCTCTGCCTAGGAAGAGCTGGCTCTGAAAAAAAGTCAGTGGGTGATACCAGCCTTTGCCCTGTCATCTTTATGCTCTACCAGAGCCGAGGTGCTGGAACACGTCACACTAATCTCTTGTGACTACTTACCTGGCAAATGGATATTTTTGGTGAGAAACAATTCTTTTATCTTTTGATACAAGAGTTGTGGCAAGAGTAAGATGATATGGTCTGAAGAAATGAAGACTTAGGATTTGACAGAGTAATATTTTCTCTTTGTGTGAGGTGTCTCATGAGTGGCACTGAGAGACTAATTTGCTGTCTTTCCCAGCAAAAGAACTAAAGAACATCAAATGAAAACACCAGGGCACAGGTTTAAAAACAAAACTAAGGGAATTACCTCTTCACATAGTTGCACTTTTGAAGTCCTCGCAGCCAGACACTGAGGATTCAACACATTTAGTGAGAACTTAAGGAGAGACACAGTCACGGAAGGAAAATTCACCCATGTTGTTCACCAGCAAATTCCCTTCTGGCTCTGGAAGTCCCTGTTTTGCAAATGGTTGCAGACTGGGTGAGGAAATCATGAAAACTCTTGCCCTTTTCTTATATTAACTAGGTACCCCCTTTGGCATTGTCAGAGAGAGATACTTGGCTGGGCAGACCTTTGTGTGAGTACATTCTCCAGCACATTCTCCTATCAGGTACTGCAGTGGATGAGTCTCAGCTGTGGGACAGGTCAGACAGAACCTGGACTGAAGGCATGCTGACATTTTCTAGGCTGAAGCAAAAGACCACTTTGGATAAAAGGCCCTGGGAGGTAGAGAAAAAGTGAGAAACCTTTCCTTTTTCATGCTTGTATAGCAGTGGCAAGGCAAGAGGCTTGGGTGTGGTTTTCCTTTTCACTATTGCCTGCTCTGTCCAGTATACAGTAAGACTTCCACCACTGCAGAAAAGTAGATGATCATTACCATACCTGATATCAATTTACAGTCTTCTTTGCACGACCTTTTATGGTCTGACCCTTAGATGGACTGAAATATTAAAAAAAAAAATCAGGGAGGAGGAAGGACCCAGATAAAACAACCCTTTTGGCTTCCTGCTCCAAGAGCCTTTCACTCACTTTCATTGGTAAAAACTAACACACCTTGTTAAAGTCAACTGCTTTAACAAATTACTTTGTTAATTTAAAATGTACTAACCTATTTATAAAACAGCTGGCCTTGTTAACCCAGCTGTCTGTTAATAAAACAGCTGTGAGAAATTTCTGCAGTGTATGTCTTAGACGGTGTAGCTATTCCAGAGCCCATGGGTGGGAGACAAGTATTGTCATCCCAAGCTGGACACACAGAAAAACCCCTACAGTAAGCATAAGAACTAAAGTAAATAAATAGGTCTCCTGTCACACCCTGAAGGTTGCCACCACCCAGTGCCTGCCAAGGAAAGCACATTCCAGATATGGGGCCCTTCCTGACTGCCACAATTACTCTCAGAAACAGGTCTAATCCATCAGGCTCCAGATCTCTATGGGAAATCAAAAGCCAGAAATAAAGTCAGGAAAGTAACACAAAATTATTCTCAGACAGGTCACCACAGAAAATATTTTTAAACCAGTAATAGTCTGCTCAATGTGGACTAGAAGCAAAGAGCAGTTCATAGTGTGCACTATTTCACTGATGCCAACATCCTCTGGGGATTTATGTCTCCATTCCCTTGTAGATCTGTTTATCTTAGCCTGACCTCTAATTCCTTCCTGGAGATCAGAAAATGACACTTCTGCCTGCTTTGCCTAGGGTTGTGCCTGCTTTCCCTTGGGCTGACTATGCTGTATGAACACCCCTCTTCTTTCCCTTCCTTCATCAGGAGAGCTTTTTGTAGTGAAGCAGGTTTGCTGAGCAGCTAGGGATATGGAAAATTCTACTATTAAAGGTTTTCCTAACAATGCAACTGCTTGACAGACAAGGTCACCATTGTATTTACTTGCTCTAAAAAGGAAATGCTACAACATAACTGAGTGTTTGTAAAGAACTAGGCATGTCAGTACCTACTGTCCAGTGTTCATGCCTTTGGCCTGCAAGAGCATCCTGGCACTCTTGGAATAAGCTCTGGGCAGAGAAGTTATCAGCCAAAGACAAGAAGAAAGAATTTTAAGCAAAGAATTTGACTCTGATAAATTCTGTGGGTATGGTGATATATGAGAATGTTCTTTCAATTCAAGCATCTCACTGCTGCCTCTGTTCTTTTCTGAGAGAGGAAAAAAAAACGGTGTTCCTTAACTGGTATTTTTTTTCAGGAATTACGCCTGGAGCAAAAGAGAATACCACAGTTATGAAAAAGGATTCTGCGTTCTTACTGAGGAAGCAGCTCAGTCCCCAAGCGCTGTGACTGCTCATGACCTATGCACAAGGTGCATATCCAAGCACTTTTCCCACAAAGCCACCTGTGCTGCACCCTCAAGGACACATTCCCTTCAGTCTCTCTGCCACCCCTTGCAGTTCCTGGGCAGGAACTTCTTACACTCTAGTCCTTAAACCTCAGATGACCTGTACTGGTCTGGACACACTCATCAGCAGTTTCTTATGGCTTGGAGACTTTATATTCACTTCAGATATAGAGGCGAGAAGGTAGAATTGTTTTGCATTAAGGAATGCTGTCAGCAATCCAGTTTTGGAGAAGACCTTTCTTTAAAAAGTTTATAGTTTCCCAAGTTGTAACGTGGATCAATGAGAAGTTGATGGCCAATTATGGCACATCTGAATTTTTGCCTTCAGTTTGGAAACACCAACTCATGCTTTACCTTTAAGTGCCTGGTTCTTGCTTGAAATTGTACAAAAATGCCCCTGAAACCAAGTTACACTGTCTGCAGTTGTCTGTACTGAAGAGGTTCACAGGTGTTTTAGCCTAGCTCTGCACACCAGTATGCTCATTCTGCCTGAATGCTCATTCCAGTGAAACCCTCTGCCCTGAATGGAGTTGGTGGTATGGGCAGTATCAGGCATGTCAGTTCTTGGAAATGGATCATTTTTGTCCTCTACTCTGCTGCTTCAGAGAAAAAACGGAGTTCCTTCCTCATTAGGAAGTTACAGGCCCAGTGATGCCTAATTCAAACCCACACATCCTCTGGGTGCCCATTTGCAGATGCACATCCTTGTGCCCCACATGGCTCCTGTCAGCTTCCCACATCACCGTCCCAGATTTGTACCCTCCTGCCAATTCTTCTCAAAACTGCAGGGGTGCTCACAGCTAACCCAGTTCTGTCGAAACGATCCCCCGATGCTGAATCACCTGTGCAGCCACACCATGGCAGGAGGTGCCGGGGTGCAGCAGCAAAGCAGCAATGCCATGGCTGGAGCACCAGCCTGCCCCGAGCCCGGCAACCCCAGCACCAGGGCTGCCCCACAGCACTGCTGCCAGCCCAGGCCATGGGGGAACTCTCCTCCCTTCCTCCTCCTTTGCCCCAACCTGCGAAGACGAGTTTTACTCTGTACTTCGCGTGCCACTGTCTAACATATGCACATTGGATAAGATGCTACTTTTTCTGTCTTCATTAATCTGTTCGAGCTCCTTTAATTGCAGTCTGGAAGCTTTTTCCACACTAGTGCCTGGCATTATTTTATCCTTTCCCTGAAGAGTTCATCTGCCTTTGCAATTTACAGGCATTTGTCTAGGGCTGAATTTCAATTGTTCCTGGGATATGGAGTCACATGTTCCACAGATTATCCCACCATCCATCCTCCTTCTGCTTCTTGAGTCAAGTCAGAAAAAAAAAATATATATGCATACTTCTCTCTCCCCAAAAAGTACACTCTATCCCATTAAAAATTGATGCTGCATGTACTTTGAACAGCAGAAATAAATCCTGCAGATTCACCAGTTTTTCATTTGTTCCCCTGTTCTACCCCTAGACAATAATATTAAGTGACGTTTTTTAATTACTTTTTTTTTCCTGTGGTCCTCTCTGCACTCAGGCTCTGTACTGTTTCCAGATGCAAGCAAGCATTATTTGCCAAGGAGCCCCTTTTTCCAGGTAGTTTCTGCTGGATGGACAGCCCTTCTAGTTATTGTTACTTTGGTTTCCTGTTCTACTTTCTACTTGTTAAATTGATTATTTGATTCCATTACATACACCAAGTACCAGAAAATACAATGTTTCAGAAAAGATGAGAAAAAGCTGGTTTCAGAAACACCTCAGCTAATTCCAAGACCAGCTTGTCTTCTGTCTCACTAGGTGCACACACTCCTGTGGGGCCCTCCAAATTCCTCCCCTCTGTAACCTTTCTTCCTCAAATTTGAATGTAAATTGCTTCATATTGCTTTTGACCAGTTCTTGTGTTTCCTCATAAATACGCTACATCTCTGTCTCTTCTCCAGGTTTGATAATTTGACCTTCAGTAGGAACATTTTGAGTAGCAAGGAAAAAATGTAGGTGCAAATCACAGGCACTTTCATTTTTTCTTCATGCATATGAAAGGCAGATGGAAAAGCAAGCACAGCAGACCAATATTGTAAATAATTCAGGGACATGAAAGGTTCCTGTACAGAAGCATCATTATGTTTTAAACTGCTTTCAGTTTAAATGTTTTCAACAATTAGGAAACAGCTGTGCAGACCACTTTTAAAAGCATCACTGTCATCAATAAGCACAGTGTTGCTCAGCTGACTAAATGCTATTTGTTAGGATCTCCAAAAGGCCCACTGACTCCCGTTGTATAATTTGGGTACAACTCCTTAATAAGATTAATCAGCAGCTCAGAGCTTGTGGGAAGTGTGCAAGTGTGATACACCAAAAAGAACCATGTAACTGCAGTGTGATGGAAAATAACAATTTCCATGCCAAAATGATTCTGGGTGAAAGGAAGGAAGAAAGAAAAGGAAGTATTTATGAACATTATTAAGTAAATATCAGTCTGCAGATTTAATCTTTGGAGTAATGTCAGCATCTCAGGTATTTTTGTAGCTCCAAAGATGACTATCCAACTCAATTCACTGAAGCATTAAGCTTCTGTAAGTTTTAGTTAAAGTTACACTGAGCTGTCAATTGCTTTTTTGAAAATATGAAGTGTACTGAGTTTTACTGAATCATAATCCATTAGATCTGTTGACTTTTTAAACTAGTTCATTCTCTCTACATATCAGAATGAACTTTTTTTTATTACAAATCCACAAATCTAATACTACTACATGCAAAATATCCTTGAACTGTGACTAGGATATAAGACCTGCAGCCACATCTGCAGAGAGACACCTGGGACTCCTCCCTTGGCACAGAGGCAGGAAAAGGGTAAGGAGGTGCCACAGGGAGACTGGTGGTGCTCACAAGAAAGGACAGATATCCTGGTGCACCTCTGGAGCCAAAAGCATGATTTGAAGATTTCAGGTCACCTACATGTTAGGAGCCCAAGCAGTGTACCTGTTGCCTAGCAAACCATTGAAATTACTCACTGGGTATTTCTTTAGTAAGCTGCCAGTGTTTTCTGGATGTGTTTATTTAATTGTTTTAAATAGGATTGCTTTCATCATCTTCTATTCCGTTGTCAGTTTAGCTGTTACGCTGCATTCTGAAAAAGCTGAAGTACTTGCTTAAAGCTTTCAGAAAAACGCACTCCTACCCTTTCAAAAAATGTAATTTTTAAATATTTAGTGATGTTCCAAGACTAATGACAAGAAACACAATTAGAGACACTGTCATTTTCCCCATATGCATTCAATTTCTCTATTCCCCATGGTAGCTTCGATCCCAAGTGTAGGTTATGTAATTTTCCCAAAAAATCATTCAAAAAGATACTCTTAATGCTGGGTTGAGGCTGTTTTCCCTAGCCAAGAGTTGGCCTCCTAAAACCTTTGCAAAGCAAAGTAAATTTTTAGTTCATTTTCATTATCTTCAGAGATAAACATAATAACTTAATAACATAAGCAGCAAAGAACAACACTGTAGTTCAGCAGTACAGTAAATCCATCCTAAAGCTTGTTGGAACAAATTTTTTTTAAAACCCACATCATACAAAATGCCAAGCTAAAATAATCTTAACCTAACAGCTTTATGATGTAAAAAAAAGTTGGAAGTTAACTTCATATCTCCAAGTTTTGGATCACATCAGTTATTGTCTGGTGTTCTGCAGCCAGCAGGTCAGTGCAGAGCTGTCAAACTCTTCATTGCACGTTCTGGCAAATGCAGCAGAGAAGTAAACGTGAGCCCATGTGTGATATCAGTTACCTCTGCATTGTTTCATTGTACAGTAACAACATATAATCTATTAACAGCAATGGGCAAGGTAGTGTTAAAATAACTCCTGGTTTTAATGAGCTGGGGCAGTAGGATACGCTTCCCTCCTGAGTTAGGTTGTCACCCGTCAGCCTGTGCATCGCATCCTGGCACCCACCAAAAGGAGGGAAACACTTAATGACAAGTCTGTTCTTGGCTCATCTTCTATTTTAGCACAGCCAGTTGCAATCCAACCCAGGAGAGCCTCCAACTTCCTTTCACATCCACTGAGGGGACCTGAATGCACAGCAAGAAGAGCAGATTCTGCCTGTCTCACTTTGCCCTCAATTCCTTCCCCATGAGGGTCTGGAAGCAAATGAAAGCCCTTATGCCTATAAATAGGGTGGCTGTGGAATGCCTGGATCAGAGCTTATTTGCAAGGGAAGGGATGTTCTCACTGTCTTCAAAAGCAAAAAAAGTTTTGTTCGCTACTTTTAATGTGACTGTCATATTTGAATATGTTTATAACTCAATCATGTAATTTGTTACAGCCTATTCTTGAAAACAGAGGTTGTAACTAAAATACTAGCACTTCTTTAACTTAGAAGCGTTCATGTAGTTGGATTCAAATCTCCATCCTAGGAAGCAATCAAAAGCAGAAATGCAGAAATGGAGAAGTGCCTGCCTACAGCAGGCTTCATCAGCCACATAACATATATCTCATGACAGAGCTGCAAGTCTGCAATACCCCATCAGGTAGAAAAGACCCAGAATGACAATTTGCTTTCTTCTTCATCCTTTAGCGCTACATGACTAAGCCTGACACGTAGTGCCATATCTGTTTTTCCCTACCTTTAGCACGGATTCATGGTTTACATACTCAATGAGAGCATGCAGATAGCTCTTGAGCAAAGATTTGCCTAATGTTCTCCATCAGCTCACAGACTCAAATGGCTGGGAGTGGGGGATAGGGAAGAGCTGTCTAAATCCCTCTGTAATTCTATGGAAAACCAGATGCAGGATTTGATGCCAGCTAAAGTTAACCTGATGGACAAAAGGGTTTATTTTAACTTGTTCACTCGATCCAATTCACTGCACAGTCACACAAACACTTGTGCCTGTATGAGCCAAGGGGGAAAAGGGTGTGTTATAGCTCTGCCTGTCTTGGCAGCAGCACTAGCCTATTACTATTTAAACTGTATGTTAAAGTATGTCTTAACAGCCCTTGAGCCATTTTATTTAGTCTCTTGAGTCACACATACATCACACAGATTTTTGCTGCTGTCCAGACTGCAGACACTTCATAAACAAAGCATGAGTCCTCATCCAGGAGGGAAAATTATGGCATGTCTAACAAAATACTCAGTTATCCAGTGGCTGCATACAATGGTTGCATTTTCAGAAATAGTTGCAGTTTGGTAGTTAAAGCAAAGGATTGCTGAGGTATGCCACCAACATGAGAGAAGCAAATAAATGAATTTGTTTTCATGCCCCAGTCTCCCTACCTTCCATAAGCACTCTGTGAGGTCTCAGGATGAGAACTAACATTTTGATTGTGTGTCTATGAAAAAACCAGCTGACAAAACCTTTAAATTCTTAAAAGCATTCAAAAATGTAACATAGAGCTGTGATAAAAACCAGGTATGTATAATGTCTGTTAACAGGTTGACTCTCCAATCTCTCCTGTGTATTTGCAGGGTCTGCACTACAAGAAAAGTCCTTGAGAATTTCTTCAGTTTCTCTCTCCCTAATACTTACCTTTACCTATCCAGTGATAAGCCACAGAAAAAAGTACACATACATTTAAATTAAGATTTACAACATTTAAATTACACATTTTGTTAGCTGCTCATCCCAATCCTACTCCCAATGATGTAAATGGAGGACTTTCTTTTGCACAAGTGGTTGGAGACATAAGAATCAATAACTATCTTCCTCCTTGCCTGCTTTGCATTTATCATTCCTACATCTCTGTTTTGCTGGTGCTGGTTTCCCATTTAGTCTTTGATCTTGGCTGTAATCTTGGCACACGGTTATCTCTTACTCTTCCCTTCCCTGTTCATTCTTTCCATCTCACAGCTGATAAAGTGGCGCAGCCCTATAGAGGTAGTTCCTTTTCTTATCAGACAACAGTTTGGAAAACCAGGGCAATCATAACCCATTTCTGATGCTGCTCTGTGATAGCTGTGGTTAGGGGAGCAATGCACATACCTAGTCACTCCAGCTATAACATTTCAGGCCAGCACAACAAACACACAACATCCCTCAGGCATCTCTGCATTATGCTGCCCAAAGGCAGCAGCTGATGCACCATCTCAGGAGGCCTGATAGCAGCATTCAGTCCTCGTTCATGCATTAAATATCAGAATCACAAGGGGCTGCTACCTTTTAAATCCAGCTCACCATAAAAGGATCCTCTCTGTTGGTTATTTCATAGCTGAAGGAATGAATAATTAAAAGGCAGCAGGTATTCTTCACCAGAACTAAATCTTTAGCTAGGAGCAGAACAACATCCAGCAGACCCAGACTTTCATATAAAAGAAAGAGTTTAGACGAGTCAAAGGTCCCTTGGACATATGCAGAGCAGGCTGGCAGCACAGGTCAGACGTGCAGAGCACACACTCACTGATCCTGAGACACTCTGGCTCTCAGCTGGGGAACGTGCTTGTCACACAGGCATCCCTGCCTTCTGCAGGACTCGCACAACTGTCCTGTTTTCACCGTGCTGGTGGCACATCATTGGCAGATGAAGATTCCCTCCTTTTCAGTTTAATTTTACAAGCTGCTCCAGGATGAAATGTGCCACATGGTTAAACAAGAGCTGGGCTCAGGGTGTGGGATTTGACTGGCATTCACTGCAAGATGCCATATCAGTGAAAATGAAAAAACTCATCTTGTTCCAGTGACTTAATGCTGCACAAACAGAAGCTAGTTAAATATAGACCATGGCTGAAAAATTATTTTCCACAGGTGAAGCCTACTAAAATCCCTGCTCTCAGCAAAGCTGTAAAGCTTGCTGCTAGCTGACGTCCCTGGAAGCTTCTCTAAGGGGGCTTGATGCTGCCAGCTATGCTGGGGCACAGTGGGATGGACTGGGCACACATGGCATGATCCACACCTACCCAGGACGGATGGGAGGTGCAACAAATGCTTCTCCAGTCCAGAAATCTCTGTGTTACAGCCCTGCTGTGGAGGCTGGCTCTGCTGCTCGCAGACACGTGTGAGGTCTATAGTAGAGCTGGCAGCTGCACTTTCCTCCTTAACAGCCTGGCAGCTCTGAAGTGCCAGTGGCACAGTCAGAAGTCCTCTTACCCTTATTAGTGCAGGAAAAGTACTATGGATATACCTCAGGCTAAGAGGTGGATCTATCATTTGAGGTAAGGATGTAAAAACAAGAAAAATAAGAGAACAACTTTTGATGATGAAGTCTCTTTGAATACTCAGCTTGCTAAACAGAACTAAAACACCTGAAGGCTGATCATGGCAGAGTCCTGTCTGCCTCCGCTCGGGAGTCCTCACTACTGCAGGATGAAGTGTTTCAGCATCAGTCACAATGAATATTCTCCAAGAAGCAACCACACTGCAATTGGCATTTGCTGGCTGTGGAAGGGCAGCCCAAAGGGCAGTGGACACAGAGCTCAGCTGCAGGTCTTAGCTCCTGGAAAGAAATTCCTGAGCACTTGCAGTACTGCATATCTTCCAAAAAGGGCAGGCAGTTCTGTAACACTAAGAATAGGTGGTGTAAAAATCACTTTTATTTCCTCCTTCAGTTCTTTTTAAAAGCTGGGCTATTTTAGACAAAGAAAAGTCATTGTTTTAATGGTTGGTCAATACCCAATAACATTTCTCCTGCCTTCAGGAGTATATTCAACTTTTTTCAGGTCTCCTATGGAAGAGCAAACAGGCACTTCTCAAGCAAAACTTTAGGATAAAAACACAGACAAGTGCAAGTGCTCAGACAAATGCAAGTGTTCAGGAATGCACCATCTCTCAGGCAAGTGCCCTTCCACATCCAGTAAATGTCAACTGCAGTATGATCGCTCCTCGGAGAAGATTGGCTGTGACTAACACTGAAACACAGAAGGCAATGACCTTCCCAATGTAACCTAGAATATGTCTTCACTTATTCATAGTCAAGGTGCATTGTTGGGTTGTTTCAACTTTCAGATGTACTGGCACCTTTTGGCATTCACGGTACAGCCATGTCCATATCAGCTGGACTACAAGCCACACAGTTTCTTCCCAGCCTCTGCCACTGCAAGGGGTTGGTCTCGCCAAGGTGCAGACCATTTTGCTTTCTGAACTCCATGAGCTGCACGTTGGCCTAGTCACCAAGTTTATCCCTGTGGATTTAGGCTCTCTCATTTGCTGTTGCTACCCCTAATTTAGTGTCATTTACACATTTGAGGAAGGCACACTCTGTGCTGAACAGAATGTTGAGCAACGTGGACTCCAGCAGAGTACGCTGCTCACTACTTGGTGCCAGCTGGATGTCAGCCCTTTGATCTCCTGGAGCCCAGCTGAAGGTGGTCCCAGCAGATTTCAACCCATCTAACAATCTGTTCCACCAGATTGTGACTGCAGTACCAGAAAGGCCATTTCCCACTGGCAGAATTTGGCAGCTTTGAATCTTTCCTACATTGGCAAGGATGAAAATATGCAGATGGAAAGAGAAGCCCTGGTATATCTGAATTAAATTTTTAAAGTCCAAAGCCATCTGAGATCTGTGATTGCAAAAGTCAGCATTGAACTGTACCACAAATTTATCAGCACAAGCTGCCTTTGTGGCCTTTAGCTTCTGAAAAAGGATGATGATGTTCACAGATGAAAGTGAGATCCAGCACAAATTCAAGTGCATGTTATGCACAACTTGCAAGGACTGATTAATTCCCAATGCCAGTGACTGTGATTTAAGCATTCTTCCAAAACCAAAGAACATCTCTTTAGTGAGGCCTCCTTAACAGTTAACAAGATCACACTTTCCAGAAGATCATAGAACTTGTGCCAAGAGATCTTGTAGCTTTCAGCAAAGCCATTTAAAAGAAAGACTATCATACAATCCAAAACTGAGTAAAAAATGGAAGCAAAAACACACTGACTCCAGCGAGAACTGGGTGTTCAGATGAAGCGATTACCATTTTGGGTGTACATACACAAATTAGCAATTAGGGGTAATTACTTTCAGCTGCATTTTGCTGTTTAAAAAAGTATTAATAACTTGTAATTAACATTAATTTAAAAACAGATGAAAGCCCATGTCGGTGCTGAGAGTAGACACGCCTGACAGAAAACAGCTACCTCATATGCAGTGCTGGTGGTTGTCAGCTAGAATATTTCTTGTGTGTTCCCAAACCAAAATTACAACAACAGCTTTAATCTCTCTGTCTTCTCAGGCACTTCCTGCCCACTAATCTCTTCCTTTACCCATGGTCAGATCTTCAACAAAAGTACCATAGAGGAAGAAGCTCATTGTGCCTCGGCTGCCAGGTATCAGCCAGACACTGCTCCTCGGAACCCACCCAGACCTCCCACCAGGGCACCAGACCTGCTGTGCCCTTGTAAGCTGCACCACTGAACTCCAAGGGCAGGCCTGTGAGCCACACTGCCCTGTCATACGTGCTCTACTGCCACATAAAGAGATAAACGTAGCCAAGATTTAAGACGTAAATGAGTCTGCTGGAAGATTTCCTCATAATTTGCCCTGACAGCGTTTCCTGCCTGGAAATAAAGTCCAGCCCCAGGCAGCCCTGGTTGTGTTCCCCTGCACATCACCATGCAAGGCAAGCCCATGCGCAGGCAGCAGGATGGGCAGGGAAGCCCCTTGGCTGGCCACACCCAGGTGAACCTTACCTTGTGTTTCCAGGGCAAACCAGTACAGGGTCAGGGTGATGCTGGGGAAGAAGTTACTGGGCCATTACAGAGGTGTGGCTCTGTGGCTCCCCCAAAGTAAGTGAGGAGGTACATGGCACAAGGCACCCTGCCTGGTCAGCACTTCAGCCAAAGGCAAGGCCATCTCATGAGTGCCCCTTCCATAAGTTATAACTCAAGAATATAACTTTTAAGTTGTATTTTCAAAAGTTTACCTATTTCCGTACTTCACTCTGTAAAAGTACATGCCTGTAACAGGCTTAAATGCATCAGGCTTGTAGACTTGTTCCAAAGAATTGTGCTCCCAGCATCTGGTTACCCAAGCTATGAAACCTTTGTGCAGAGTGGGTTAGTATGCACTTTTCTGGACAGAATGCTGCATCACACCTAAATGTCCATCTGACTCAGAATCTTATCTGGGTCGAATGGAAGAGGACTTGGTGTTCTCAACAGTAGCCAATAGCACATATTTGTCAATAAACAGGACAAAGGCCAACAGGGACAGTTTCTCAGCCGAGCTCCAGATTATATAACACTGGGCAAGGCAAAAAACCCCAAACCTCAAGAGAGTGGTGCATCTGTCCAACACGGCATGTCCATTTCTATTAGCCATATTCCCTCCTGTTGAATTTCTAGGTTTTTTTTTCTCCCCAACTCTAACCAGTAGTTCTATTTGGTTAAATGAGCAGCCTTCAACCAACAGAAGCATTTCTCAAGTTATCCAGCACTGCTTCCCAGAGCAGAATCACAAAATATTCTGAGTTGGAAGGGACCGGTGAGGATCACTGAGTCCTCTTATGTGAATGGCCTGTACAGGGATCAAATCTGTGACCCCGGCATTATTAGCACCATGCTCCAACCAAATGAGATAATTCCAGGGTCAGGTACTGACCTTCTACACTGGGGCTGGAGCTGTGACTAGACTTCATTGTCCAATTCCTGTCACCATTCCAGCATTTCTCTGGGTTCACCACACGTCACGTTCCGTGGTGGAGATGAGCAGATTGAGGTCCCTGCAGTATAACTGCTTGTGTAAAGGTCATGTGACTTCTTATAAAAAAAAAAGGCAGCCCTAAAAATAATAATTATTATTATGAAGCTCCAGCCTGGCATCCATTCTCCCAACAGTGGAGAAGCTCAGAGATCTCATTTCATCTCAATTTCCTGTAACTCCTATTTCTATAGTCAGAGGTCTGAGGTTCAGGAACCTCTTATCACTAAAAGGCTAGTTGCTTATAGTCACTCTGAGGGGCTCAAACAGACTCAGAATAGAATTCAGTCACTTCTATCACCAAAACTTAACAGCAAACAGGTTTCACTGTAAACAGGATTGGCAATACACTATTCAGACATCTTTAAGCTTCTTAGAGCACAGGACCTCCCCTACCCACCCCCATCCCTTTTGATTGTGATTTTCAGTTTAGCTCTGGAAAAAACACTTAAACTTTCCACACTCCCTCTGTTCCACTGATTTTGCAAGGAACACCTCCTTACCTGTTACAAACCATTAACAAAGTGCCCTTTTTCCACTTCCTTGCCCTCCCCCATAGCATTTGCAGAAATGCTGCAAAGCTGTGAACCTCCTCAGACTCCACTACCTGTTGCCCAGGAGCTGGAGAAGGCAAAGAGGAAGGTGTCCTCTGAGCAGTGGTGCAGGAAAACAGGAATTTCCCTTTAGGGATTGGCTGCAGAGAATTACCTGGTTGCTTAGAAACATGAGATTAACTACAGCTCAGTTTCCCCTTCCTTCACACATGCACTTAAGGAGAGGCTGTAAATCAGTTTGGTGGGAGACTTAGGATGGCTGGTCTGCAGGGTGAGACGCAGGGTCACCACACAGGGTCATCATCCAGGCTTGGGGCAGGGGCAGACAGGGGGGAGGGCATGTTTTCTGCTCCCCTTCCCAGGCTGTGTGAGCTCCCTTTGGTTTGCAGTGAAAGTTTCTCATTGCTGAGTTTCAGCCACCAGCATGAGAGTCAATGATGGAGATCTGTAGCCACATCGCCTGTGCCAGGATTTCAGCTTTGATGACAATCAGTTGAGGGAATGAAGTTAGGGCAAAGCATCTGACAAGAAGAAGCAGATGAAATTTAAAGCAAATGATATTTTAAGTATAAACAAAAGTTACACTAATTCCTTCACCTCTTAGTTTCTGTGTGAGCTGCCAAAGCATCAGTGATTGGCAGAAATGAACACACTTGCTGCCTGTTTGCATCCTTCATACCTCAAGGAATTGGACAGAAAGGGTGATTAGCTACACAGAGACCCAACTGCTGCTTTGCTTACCCACCATCACGTAACACAGAAGAAGGAAAAAACAATCTAGATAAAACAGACGTGGACTGTATCTCATACAGTTTATGGTCAAACCAGTTTAACATGAAAAAGCACCACTGCTAATACAAACATGAGAACATAACCCACAGTGTGTGCACAAGAGCTTTAATGAAGTCTCTGCAAGAAGAATACTCTGCAAGTCCGACATAACAAGTCAAAGGATAGATGAATTGGTATGTGCCTATAAAGTATTAAAATTTGAAAAGAGATACTGACAAGTGTGCCTAACTTAGACTCTTTCACATTCATTCACGTTCATAGACATCAGCTCCCAGACACAGAGTGAAGGGATATGCTGTGCAGTACATACCCAATAACCTTGTGGACAGAAGCCAGCAGTGTGGTTATCATTATGCTGGATAGTTACTACAAGCTGAGGGTTAATTATTAGCACAACTTAAAATCAAAGAGAGTTTGATCCAGACTGCATAGCTACACACACACACACACACACAAACAAAGCTTCTACCCTGAAGTACTTCCCATCTCTTTACAGACAAGCTCAGCATAGTTTAGACATGTCCAAGGTGACAAACCTGCCAAGGTAGCAGTGATAGGGAATCTGTAGCCAGGCAGCTCTTGAAGAGTCGGCACCTACAGGAATGAGTGCTGGGGGGCTTTTCACTGGTTGCTTTTTTTTTTTTTTGCAATACCACTTCAATGGTTCTTTAAAAACAGTTAGCATGACTACAACAAAGTTATGTTTTGAGTATTATTTGTAAGTTCTGCACACAAAAATTCTCTCCTTGACCTTGGATATTTTTTTCAGGGAGAAAGGACTAGAGTTACCTTCTGCTCCACATTTGCATCCTTTACAATGAAAAGCAATAACTTCTCTGCAAGGACAGGTTTGCAAATATCAGCACTCTGTTTTTTAGAGATTATTTAGTGATATTTTTTAGTGAATTCAAGCTGGTGGGATGGAGAAGGCCAAGGGAATGAAGCAACAGTCAAAAACTGCAATCATCTGACAAGTTTCATTTGTAGATTAACAGAAACTCAGATTTGGTATAGTTGTTCTTTTTCCACAGCAAAATGCTCTTTGGGCCTACATGAGCAATCATAACCAAGGGTTTTTTTCACTTAATTGTCCTGTTAATTCAGCATTAACTTGATGGACTCAATTACAACAAATAGTTTTACCTATGCATAAGCACTTGATATTCAATCTGCATTCAGTAAGAAAACCAGGAATGTGGGTAAGCAGATCAGGTTAAGTTCAGAATACGCAGTGACAGGAGGAATCACCTCTTGCAGTCTTCACCTGGGATGGTGCAGATGTACAAACCTGGAGGTTTCTAAGGCAGACACAACGAGCAAGTACTATATGTAACTAATAGATGGAACACAGTCTTCTACCAACATCACGGAAGAAAAAGAAAAGTTCACCCTACCAAAATGAAATAAAAATGACAAGCCAAGCTGGCTAAACAAGGCAGTGTTTGTATAGGGCAGGGGGGGTGCTCAGCTGACAACACTGCTCTTTTATGTGCTCTCATACTGTGTTTGGTGCATAAACATGGGCTGATGTGACCAAGGGCTCCCCGTGAGCGAACAGAGCAAGTTTCTCCTGGCAGAGAAGGATTGGTGCTTGCTGACCCTGTCAAAAGGAAATTGGGATGACCTCTGTCTCCCCCCTGCTAGTCCTGCCACCTCGGTAGCTGCAGGGCTTACACTGTAGCCTGCAGTGTTTACATTGCTGGCCCCAAACCTTTTTCTCTGTCTGCAGAGTTACAGCAGAGGCTGAAATTGAGCCTAATTCTCTCACAACAAATGAGAGTGCTTTCCCATCCTGGCATTTAGCATTTCACATTCTCATGTACTGCAAACAACCATCAAACCCAGGGAAAAGTCACGGCTGCAGGGGAAGTCCACATGAGCAGCTGAGAAGGTCCAACTTCCAGTTGGTTAGGGCTTAAGAGAAATGCCACCCAGTGAGCCAAAATTGTAAAGAGAGTCCCGGGAGTCTTATGAGACTGGGCAGCTAGGTTCAGGGATCACATCCAGTCCCTGCAAAATGCCACAACTCGAAGTGTTTGTCATTAAGAGTCACAGCTGTGAGAAAGGCACAGCTTTAATGAGGGCTAAGTCAACAGGAGGGACCTTCCAGGCGTGTAATACCAGCAGCTACAGTGACGGCAGATAGGAGTAGACTGTACTGATCAAGGAAACATTTGCCGAAGTAGTTTGGAAGTGAGCAGTTCAAACAATCCCTACTGTTTACACCAGTGTCGTCCCAGACATAGGGGTTTTGTTAGTACTCAAATCTTGTTTTAGTAAATTAAAATATATTTCCACTTTGCTCTGCCAGCCATTGCAAGAACAGAAAAGGTGAATTAAATCCCAACACTGTTTTTGGGAAGGAATGATCCCACGACAATGTCGACAGCCTGGCAAGGGCTGAGGAAACACTCAGGCATCTCCCAGACTTTGCTCATGCCTCCTCCCTGAAGTACTCCTCAAGGACTTTCCATGCATAAATAAGCTAAGGTAGGATGAACTTTAAATAGGCCTCACCCTACACAGACAAATAAACTAGGGAAAATGTATATATGATTTGTAATATTTGCATTTCAAGCAGTGAAACTTCTTGTTTTGATACATTATACATGCTGGGATTACTAGCACACTGCAGACTGGGTAGGTATTTTATGTGTTGTTTTTTACCATGAAGCACAGAGGGTTGACTTTTTTCAGGGACCGGGCATCACTGGAAAAACTCAGGTTATGGCAGTACTGCTAAACTGTATTCTGCTGCTTACAGCTGTTGTTTAATTTATCCATTTACTGCCTCTCAAGGCCAAATTTCACATTTTGCATTTGCAGTCAGGCTGGGCCTTGGCTATGCTGTTAGTTACTTGTCATTCTCAGTCAGGCAGTGCTGTAATCTCACTTATTTGTAGCCAAGCTGTTGAACATACAATGATGTACCTTCAAGAGATTACCCTGTATAAATGAGAGAACTTAATTTTTTTTCTTAATGGTCACAAATTAGATTAAAAAAGCAATATAAGCAAGACAAAAAATAAACTGGATTTATAAGAATTAACATTGAATTTGTTTGTTTCATAGTCTTCAGTCTGGAAACATGGCCACTTGCACTAGGCTAATGTCATTGATTTCTGTTGCTCAGGTAAACATGCTACCAAAAAAAGTCTGAGGTGAGGTGGGAGCTTTTATTAGGCCAACAAACAGGATCAGGAACAACAACAAAGTAACTTATCAGCCAGCCTAAAAAAAGGCATTACCTCTCCTTACAAACCTTGCCTTGCTTATATCATGGCACTAAATTCACTACTCAAATATTTCTCAACCCAGAAATTAAATTTTACATTTACTAGAAGTCCAAGAGCAGCCTCAGCTTACAATTGATTTTGTTAACTAAACAAGATTTTCAGTGCAGGAGGGCAAAGAAAGCATGAGAACACCGGTACTGGAAACACAGCTTGTGTAATTTGGCCAGCACAGGCTTTGAATCTGTGAGTTCCCCCACCCCCACACGCTGCAATCCCAGCATCCACGGAGAATCCCCAGCAGCAAAACGCTGGGCCTTGGGACCAAATTACCTCCCAGCTGACACTGCCCAGAATTGCCATCGCTAGAGTGGGTGGGTCTGTATCCCAAATAACTGATTTGAGAGACGAGCTGGCTCCCTTGCAGGCGTGCAGGATTCCTTGGGGACTCCTGAGAGGAGGCAGCAGCAAGCTCCTGAAGTGGCTGAAAGTCATCTTTCATTCCACATTTACTACCACGGCACTGAATTAGGAGAGCATTTGCTGTGAGGCTGGAGGAATAATTGCATCCAATGGATCAGCAGATGAACAGGTAATGTATAGCCATGGGGCCATGTAGGCATTTTCCCTGGAGCATCCTTGAAGTCTGGAGAGGCCTAATAAGCTGCTTACAGGACCCACTATAGGTATATATCTATTAAGTATATAACCCTCTTTTGTCAGCTGCAGAGTAAACATACCCACATACATGTGGTGACTTTCCAACATCCTTGTTATTAACAACAGCTCAGGCATCCCCAGTGAGCTTCTTGTTGAGACAGAAAAGCAGGAAAATACTTTTGAAATTAATTCCTAGTCTATTTTTGTTTAGAGTAGCGATGACATCGCCTTGACATCAAGGCGATGTCAAAAGCAAAAACCAGAATTACAGACAAATGATCCTCAGCCCCACGGCTCCAGCAGGACAGGGCTCTGTGCTCAGCCTGTCCAGCTAAAGCACTCCTCTGCCTGCCCCTCCCAGCACAGCCTCCAGCACCAGCGGCTGTGAATGAGCCCAGTGCCACAGGTATTGATCCTGGTACAAAGCACATCCTTGGCCCAACTGTCTGGATTCAGAGTCCCCTTCTTCGCCGCCCTCACTGCTTTCTCTGCATCCGCTTCTGTTGTAAGGACTTGGGTCGACTTCAAGCGTGCAATGGAAATCAGTTTACTTTTAACTGTGAACAGCTGAGGCAGAGCCACCTTCATTCTTCAGGGGAACCATTACACCAGCATCCAGGCTGACTTTCAGGATAGTTAATTCTCATTAACTTTTGAGGGTACTCATGTTGATGCAGCCTATGTTATTCCTTAGCTGCACCAGAGCAGAGTGGCAGGGGCCACGTTTATGGCTCCATGGTGCTGTAAATAAATGCAAAACCTGTGTTTTAATGGTGGCAGGTGGGAAGCAGCTGTTGCTGCTGAATGCCCAGCAGATTGGTATTGCTCTCAGAAGAGAAGGCATTGAACAGCCTAAAGATATCACTGTCAGCAACAAGCACTTTCTTTCATAAACACAACCTAAAAAAAAAGAAAAAATCAACCAGCCAACCAACTAAAGAAGTTGTATGTTGGAAATAGATGATGAAAAGGCTTTCCTTTGCCCCTGCTCTGGGCACCAGGCTGTCAGATTTTATGGGAGGGGAAAATAAGTCATTACATGATGGGAAAGAGCATGTTAGAGAAAGGAAAGTCAGGATACAGAATAAAATGCATAATTCATGGCTTGTGAAAGCCTTGAGGCAAGACCTTTTGGACTTGCTAATTGCTTTGCTGAGGAACAGGCCAAAAGCCATAAGAATGACTCCTACAGCCAGGCAAATGAATGCATAAAGCATTACAACATCCACATCACCCCTCTTGCACAGGTGTGCTGCTGGCTCACCTGGCAACATGCCAACCCAGGACAAGTGCATGGGACATTGGGATATTAGGCTGATCTGAGGATCTAGACTGAATTCTGGTATGTAGTTCTGTATATTCAGGTTTTTGAACTGCAGGTGGATACATTATATAAACTGGCTGCAGCCACACGGCAGCCCTTGGAGAACCCTCACTGTGTGCTCAGAGCCTTAGCATGCAACTCTGCATGTGAGACAGGCAGAGATGAGCAGTTTCTCCACTGCAGTAGCCAGATTTAGCCTCACTGAGCTCAATGGCAAAAAATTCAGTGGGTGCAAGATCAGATCCCGGTTGCAGGCAAAGAAGTTCATATGACAAGTAGGAAGGATAAAAGCAAGCTTAACAGCTTATAGTTACTGAGGTTTACACAAGTGCATGGTTTGGTGGATTTAAGTCATGAACAAAGCATCAAAATCTCTTAGCTTCCTATATTATAACTACCTCCTCCTCCATGTCCCCAGTGAGCGGCTTTGGATTTTTTCATCCCAGCAGGCAAAATCGTAGGGTTTTGTCTACCTACATTTTCAAGTCTCTTCTACTGACATTCTCTCATTTCTGAAAATGCTACTCCAGCCAATTCTCTGATAATATCCTGCTGACCACCACCAGCCACTCTTCTTTGTTAAACCTCACCAGAATTTTGCCTTAAGGACCGAAGAAAGGCTTTGCTATTGCTGTTTCAAATTTGTTACTGAATTCAATAAGAGTCACTCACTGTGTCTGAAGAAAGATGGACTTGCCCCTAAAGCATAGGGATCAGGCACCTTCTTTCTCCATCAGCTTGTCCAGCTTCCAGCCCCTTCAGTCCCCTTCCAGCCCCAGCATCTTCTTGCTGACCTGTTTTAACTGTCTTCCCCTGCAGAGTCCTCAGAGAAGTCTAACCCCTCAGCTGATACTCTGAATCCATCAACAAAAAAATCTCTTTTAGAGCCCTTTCCTTCCCCTTTGGTATTATTTACTGATGTATCAGAATTACCATAAAAGCTCATTAATAAAACACAGGTCTGTATCTTCCATAAAGCAGCTTATCTCCATGAGATTGCAGAAGTAAAACTACTGAAAGTACAAGAAAATAGAATATGTCCTTTAATTGTTCTTTGCTCAGTCATATTACATCAATTAATTTACTGAAGCAGATTAGATTTTCATTGCTAATAGATTTATTTTATTACTTAAAGATGTTCCATCTATTCCTCAGTGTCAAGAGTATGAAAAAGAAAAGCTTGACAGAGATGAAGAAAGAATAAGATGACCAAAGAAACCTGGGCTTGACAGGTTTAATGGGGAAACCATCAGTACCAGCTTGTGAGTATGAATGAAGCTACCAGTTGATATCACAGTGGTTTAAAGTTCCTTTTTTTTGTAATACTTCAAATTACATAATGGTTAAAAGACAGACTGCTTTGCAATACCTTCTATATAAGAATCTTAACAAGTATCCCATAAATATAAAAGAAGTCACAATGAAGGCAGAGAATTTAAATAGCAGTTCAGACATCAATGGTGAAGTACAGTGAAGCTGAGGATCCCCAGCCTTAGATCAGACTAAAATGCCAAGCCTAGCCCTACAGGCAAATAACCTCTAAGCTACTTTATAACTAATGTGCAACATGATTTAAACCTAGCTGCAACACACCTGCCTGTAACATTTTATCTCTTAATGCTACTGTCCCTTAGGTTTTGACATCTACAAGGGGCATACAAGGAATTCAGTTTCCCCAAGGCAAGAGGTTCCAGCCCAAATAAGCCAATGAATGTCAAATCATAAAGAAGTAGAAGTAGGAACAACATAAAAATGTCACTTAATCTGTGAGTTCCACCTTTAATAAATGTTGGTAGCTCCCACATTGGATGTAAGGTAAATTAGCAATAAGTAGTGTTTGGTGTAGATTTATTTTGTTCCGTGACCTCTCCATTTGGTCCAAGAGAGAAGGCAGTAAAAGCAGAATGGGTCTATTGCAATCACAACACAAAGAACAGTCATTCACTTCATGCAAAGAATACCAGCACAGATGGTGAATCCACATTTTGCAGGAAAATCCATGTGCTTCCACATTAATGAGACATGGGTTAGAAGAACACAGTATTATATACTGTCGTCATTATGTCAAAAGTGATTTGTTGTTCAAGCTTAGGTATCCAGATGGTACCAAAAATACTCCAAACTTTCTATAAGTACAAAGCTTTCACTATAATTAAAAAATGGTTTCAGAAAATATGCTGGTTTCTCTGAGTATTTCTAGTTCACTTTTAACTAGAATATGCCATGTATTTTGCTAGCAGTACTTTAACAAGAAGGACATACATGCACTGGAAAACCTCAAAAGGCAGAGCTGGGGAGTGATAGCACAGGAGAAGGGAGATGGGCAGAACTATCACGTTCCAAAGTGCAGAAAAGAAGGACTCAGGAAGCCAAGAGCTGTATGGTGCTTCCTTGGTGGATACTAGCAAGGTCTTCAAAAAAGAACTGGTCTCTGGTCATGAAGGATGGCACAACAGCAAAATTACAGAACTAACATTCTGTATTCAAACCATTAAAATCAGCTCCAATGAGGAGCAATGGCCCCTTCTGATTCAGATCAGATTTAATCCCCTCTGTCCATGATGGGTTTATCCATATGGGAGTGGAAGCAGATGGATTTTATAACTAACTATGTTCCATTATTAGCATATTTTATTTTCTGATAGGAGCCTCAAAAATCTTCATAAAACTTGCAGTGAAAGAATTGCTTTCTTTTCACTTCACTCTAGCTGACTCCCACAAGTTAGATTGTGTTTTTTCTCTTCAAAGTAAATTGTACAGCTTCTCTTAAAAAGCTCACATTTGAAAAAACAGCCTAGAAAACACCAGGCTAAATTTGACAGTTTTTCCTTATGTTTCAAAGCCAGGGAAGGGTTTTTCTGGAAGAAAATGACACCTTTTCTACTCAAGAAGACTGAAAATCTGCTGCAGAGAAAAAAAATGGGTGGAAAAAAAAAGGAAAGAAATAAACTGCCACAACAGTATGTGGGTGGCAGGATTCAGTCTTTAATCTGACAGGTGTATGTCAGCACTTCTTCACAAACGTACCTATAAGGGATCTGATGGTTTTCCTCTTGTTATTGTACTGTTTCCTAATGAAAGCCCTTGTTTTTTAGGTTAGCTTCCTGCCAGTCTCTTTGTCTGATGTCCAAAAAGTGAACAGGTTAACAAAACAAGAAAAGCTGATGCCATTCATCACCGATATATTTTCTCTTCTAAGTGTCTCAAGGAAATTAATCTGAAACTGAAAATCATGTTGTCAACCGTGCAATAGACAATGTGGTCCAAAGACAGATTTACAGACTGGTAACTAAGGAGCAGACACAGGAGGTGGCTGCTCAGCTGATGGATATAAATAGTAAAATCCTAGTCAACAGGATATTATTGTTCTTTGGGGTTTCCAAAGAAGCCTTAAGCGATGGATCAGCTCCTACGCACATGCTGATTGCAAACCAGTGCCTATGTGCAGTGGGAAGAACCTGCCCAGGGAAGACTTGGGGCTATTTCAGGACTTACCAAGCCTCAGCACTTCCCATGCTCTGGTGGGAAGAAAGATTGAGAAGGTGGGAGGAAAGTGCTCAGCAAAGCACCTGTCACTTATTCATTCCTCTTAGTATTAATAACTCACCTCTAAGAATGAGATTGAACAGCAATGCTTTCCTCTGCTCATGCAATGAAACCAAGCCTAGGTGGAGATGACCAAACAAACACCAAAGAGCTTGAGAAACTGGGAATAGAGAACAAAGAAGGAAAGGAATCTTCCAGGAGCAGGTCAGAATGGCTTATTTATCAAGCTGTAACTCCACAAAACACCAGCTTCAACTGGCTTCAAATCAAGGCAGCTTACACTCTCAGATATCACAGAGCTTCCATTACAAACCATATTTAAAGGTTAGGTAATTAATTGCTTCATTCCTCTATGACCTTTNCTCAAAGAAAACAAATTATAGTTCCTGGAGATGTTCATCATTAATTACCCTCTTCCATCTAGCAGGAAGTTTTCTTCCTTCCCCAGCTTCACTTTATCTTCTTTCTAGAAACACATGCTCAAAACAAAACAAACAAAACTTCTGTAACAAACTCAGTGAACTGAAAGCATAGTACAAAAAGCCAGAGGGAGCACAGCTAATTTGGATCTTAACTGAGGGAATTCCAAGGCCCTTAGAGGAAAAAGGAGTTTTCACCTGAAGATAACTAGTAACTCATAGAGATGATCAACATGAGACATCAAAAAATACATCTTGACAAATGGGGAAAAAGTAGAGCAAACCAGGTCTATTTCATTCTATAAACATTTTCTTCTGCTTGCATTTAAAACACCCCAAGCCAAGCCAAACTGGAATCTGATTGCAGTTAACCTTCATACCAACTGGTGTGCACTGAACACCAACAAGCACATGCAAACCCACAGGGGAACCACCTGCCACCAAACATGAGAACACCACATGCCGGGGTGAAAGATGGGTCTGTAGCCTCATGGTAATTATCAGCTTGTAAAGGTTTACTACGGAGAAGGCAGTATATATGTGTTAGAGCTCACATGAATTGTTAGGGGGCATTGTCAGCTTTTGTTTTAACATAGTGAAGGAGAGAAGAATATGTGAAGAAAGGAATTTGGTCAGGTAGTTCCAATGGTCACCTTGAAAAGAGAATATCAAGATTCAAGGCCTGCTCCACCAAAATTTTCTGTGTTCATACACAGAAAAGCACGTCACTACATACACTGTCTGGAGATCAATCCTCTGGCTTTCACGTGTCTTTTATCCTCAAACCTAACTTAAGGGTGTCATCTAGAGATATACATTAAAACCATGAGACACTCAAAACTGAAAAAACAGAAATAAATCCCTGCTAGAATGCAGTAGGAACACATTTCAGTTTTAGTCAAGACAAACACAAAGTAAGAAAGAAAGCCTATGGGTATCAGTATTATCTGAGTACCAGAACTCAAGTTTGGACCCTCTCTGTAAAATCAGAATTCCTAAATGCTACTGCCACATCCGTAACAGCCCCTTCATTCTTCTTTAAGGATGCTGCATGCAAGAATACACGTGTTGCAGGACCAGAAAGCCAAGAAGAAGTGGGCAGCCCCTGCCAATCTTTCTGTCACGTGGCCATCACATTAGCACATTACGCTGTCTTTTCCATGCAGCTCCTGTGTTTAGGTTCCAAAACTGATCATTAGTATGATAAATGAAATGAGTGGAAACTTTGGCTCAAAGAGCCCAAACTGCTGCAGCTCTGAAGTCAATCACTCTTCCTGAGCTTTGGTTCATTAGTGAAATGAGAATATAAGAGGTCAAGTGAACATTCAGTCCATAATTAAGTGCCTAAATGACAAAGCTGTTTACTGGCTTGAGTGACGCAGCAAGGGGGTCTCATCAGTGGTTGCTGTGGGCATCCAGACCGCTTCTGCAACTGGCTTTCGTAATCAGTGTCAGCATAAATGCAAAGGACTCACTACACATGAAAAAAACTGAGATCCTGCATGAAAAAAAATTGCTCTAGAGCCATCTGTGGGATGAAATAATGCTTCGACCTTTCCCAAAATTAAAAAGGGTGTCAAGGACTTGAAAAGTACTAAGATCTGACCAGTTAAAACAAAATCTGAATACAACTTGCTGTATTAATTAGTAATGTATAAATTTGTATTATTAATCCGAACAGTTTTGAGACAGATGGATATCAGCTTCCCAGACCTCCTCAGCTACACTGGGACCTCTCAGCACCTGAGAACGGCCCCTCTCAGTTCTGCCTGGGTGTGGACAGGAAGTGTGCACTGTCCTTCTCCTGCAGAAATGGGCTCCCATCACCAGGGTCAACCCATCAACCACTTCCTGACTTCACAGGAGTCACACTGGTGCAACCTCCAAATTCTTAAATTAAAATAAATTCATGATGAGTGATACTGTCAGCTGCAGCTTAGACAAAGGATTTTACAGCATCCCTTAGCTGTGCTAGTAACCAGAACATGGCGCTTCCTCTCTTCCTACACACAGTTGTTGAATGAAGATCTCCTATCTTCTTTAATCCTTCTGATAAGAATGAGGAAACACATAATGTTTTAAAGTTTTGAAAGGCCAACACTGAATACGTCAAAAAGACTGTCTACCTTCACAAGAAGAAACACAGTTCAGCCAGTAGAAATTCATGCTCTGTCTTCTTTCCAATGTCAATAACAAAACAACTTCTGCAAAAAGACTGAGCACAAGTTCTTTTAAACAACATTAGGTCCCTTCACAACTTTTTTCTCTATAATGGGAAGAAACAGAAAAACTCAGGCAAGAGGGCAAGAGTCTAAAACTTCAAATCACCCCTTGTCCTGAGAGATCTTAAAAAAACAAACAACCAAACACAAAAACCTCAAAACAACAACAAAACAAACAAATAAAAACCAAACAAACAAGGAAAAAAAAACAAAAACAAAAAATAGAAAAAAATGAGAGCAGCGGGAACCAAATGTTGTTCAGTGGCATTAATCATCAGGCCAGGAAGTCCCCTACACAGCCTGAAACCTGAGAACAAGGAGAGGGACCAAATGTTTCCCAGCTACTCTTAACTCTTCATCTTGGAATCACTCAGGTTTTGTACCAGAAACAGGCCTGTGGAGTACCTTATCAAAAAGGGAGAGTCAATGGGAATTTTGTCTCTGAAAGATCATCTTCTCATTTGGGCAGGATTTTTATGTTTCACCAAGTTTAAATATGACGTGCAAATGCTGGCCAGAGTCCCTCCTGCACTATCTAGGTTTCTGAGGAACACGCTCTTCCCCATGGGCCTGCTTCTGTTTGCCTTGTTACTCCCTGGGCAAACAGCCCAGACAGATTCATGTTTCATTCCTTGTATTTAAGACAATAAGTCTAAAGTGGACATTTCATACCATGTTATTTATAAATGCTATATCTTTATTAAGTCCCAACTGCAGTTCATGTTTATCATGAACATCAGTAAGAGCCAGAAAATTTTAATCATGTGTCCAGATGCAGTCATATGAAGGATCAGATTTTAAGTTATCTTCATTGGCATTGCTTTCATTTGTCATAGAGCCAAGTCTGTCTTGCCCTTCCCATTTTGATAAGGTACT
>VYZR01020467.1:4228-39026 GCA_013400675.1 Oxylabes madagascariensis | reverse complement strand
GGCGCGCCCCGCCCCCCCCCCCCCCCCCCCCCCCCCGCGGACAGCGCCGCGCCCGCCGCCCCTTCCTCCCCTTCCTCCTCTTCCTCCCCTCGGCGGCGGCGGCCAGGCCCGCTCCGGCCCCGCGGCGAGCCCCGCACGGCCCGGCCCGGTCTGGTCCGGTCCGGCCGCCCCCTCGGGCTCGGGCGGGGCCGGTCCCGGCACTGCGGCCTCGGTGCGCTCCCCGTGAAAACGCGTTTACTGCCGAGGCAATAAACGTGCTTATTCTAACGCCGAGCGTGTGCCCGCGTCCTCCTGCCGTACCTGGGGACCGGAGGAGGGTCGTCCCTAGAACAAGTGTCATGCACCCACGGCAGCAACGGAAGACCAAAAGTATGAGCAGCACAGCAGAGGAGTTTTCCTCGTGGGGTTAAAATCAGTGCCACTATACATTAAAAACACTAAGAGTTGCACACTGATTTAGCTTGCTCTTGGTAGTCTGTTCAGGCTCTCAAATTTCCTTTGAGGTGGATTTTCACATTGGCTGTCTTCACGTACACCGTTTTTCATCCAGCTTGGACAGTAATTGTTACCAAGGCCCTTGGGTGTCACTGAAATCTGTTCTCTACAAACCTGATGAACAGCGTGAGCATTTCATTTGCATGCGAGGCGTTTCATTGCAATATACCACTATTTGTACCTTTGCGCCGGTAAACAGCAAATTTTGACATGATCGAGTCAGACCAGTATAGCATCAAGACTTAGACTAGCAAAACATGTAAGCAAAATCTACAGAGTTAAATATAAACAAACTGGGATCTAGAAATTGTGGCTCTTTCAAGTCTGAAGTGTTTATGTGATCTCAAGCAAACACTCCACACAACCAGTTGTTTCACCCAGCTCAGGAATGCAGAGCTCTTCCCACAGCCTCCTCTGGTGATTTTGCCATTACGACTCAAAATCAGATGGAGATGGTAGGAAGGCAAAGTCACCCATTAAGCATCTAATAAGGATTCATCACCACTATAACATGCAGCAGTCTGCTATCCCAAAATGCAGTCTCCAAGAGTCTTAGGCAGTCTTCAGCTGTTTACATATCAAGACTGGAAAGTTTTGCACAGGTGTAAGGACACATGAATGCCATGACAAAAAGTTTATAAACCTGAATGTAAGGAGCAGAAAAAACAGCTTGTGGAAAAGAAAAAGCGTCTGAACTCAAACAGACTTGTACAAATCACAATGCCAGGCTTTGCCTTCATTTTACACTGGGAGGACCTGTTTTCTTTCCAGGCATTATCCAAGTGGGCTGAATGCATCAGTACCACATTTAGAGGTGGAGCTGGAATCTGAGCAAGTGTGGCTGTGGGAAAAACAAGTGAGTGACTTCACAGCATCAGTTGAAATACTGTCTGCCAGAGGCGACTGGAGATCCCTAATCCACGCTGCAGCTTGAAGCAGGACTGCTCCCAGTACCGGATGGGGACAGCTGAGGCTTTGTTCCATTGTCTGTGAGCATCCTCCACGAGCTGGGGTGTCATGAGCTCTCTAAATCGCCTTTTCCATTCTGCACTGGCTTGCTTGTGAGACCTGCGAGTGGCCATTTGCTGTGGTCAGCACACCAGCTGGACAAAGGGAGGCAGTATGAGATGCAGGCAAAGGAATGAGGAGAAGCAAACCAATCTGAACCTTCAGCAGCGGAATCATAGATGCACAGATTTGGAATTGTTCAGGATGGAAAAGACCTTTAAGATTATCAGGCTCAGCCATCACACTAATGCTGTCAGGGCCACGAAGACACGTCCCTAAGTGGCACATCTACATGTCTGTTAAATATCTCCAGGAATGGCAATGCCACCATTTCCCTGGGCAGCCTTTTCCAATGCTTGACAACTCCTTCAGTGAAAAAAATTTTCCTAAAATATCCACTCTAAACCTCCCCTGGCACAACTTTGGACTATTTCCTCTTGTCCTATCACCTGTTACTTATGAGAAGAGAACAACCCTCACCTGGCTACAATCTCCTTTCAGGGGGTTGTAGAGAGTAATAAGATCCTTCCTGAGCCCTCTTTTCTCCAGGCTCAGCAACTCCTCACAAGATGTATGTTTCAGACCTGTCACCATCTTCTTTGCCCTTGTCTGGATGTGCTTCAGCTCCACATTCACCTCAGTGTCTTCCTTGCAATGAAGGCCCCCAAACTGAAAAGGATTCAAGGTGCAGCTGCACCAGTGCCAGGTACAGGGGTCAGTCACTGCCCTGGTCCTGCTGGCCACACTCTTTCTGCTGTAACTCCTCACTGCCATCCCCACCTGACCCGTGGTGTTACAGCTGTGATTCATCATTCTTGCAGATTTCCTAGAGCTAATGACTGCCTTCACCCTCCTCCTTATCCTCACACAAGAGCTGCCCAGTTCCACTCTCGTGGTGGTTGAGGGTGCAGCCCACGTCACTGACATTGCCAGGCCTGCCAGGTAGCTGCACCTGACCTGCACAGTCTGGGTCTCAGACTCGGGCTGGGTTCAAGATGTAAATGATTAACGTTGTGGGCACAGAGAAGTTAGAACTTCCGCTTAGAGACAGGAAAAAGGCATTAAACCATTCTTACCTGGGAAGACACCTGCTCTGTGTTGCCCTGTACTCTGAAGGCACAATAGCAGGCTGGTGTGGTCAAGAACCAGCACAGGCTGGGGCTGCCAGTTCTTGCTGTGCCAATGGAGGCAAAACCATCAGCATAGCAGCCTGCCCTTCTCTTGCCAGTGAGTCAGGCAGGACTTCAGCCTGGGCTTCAGCACAGTCTGATCACTCGTTTCTAGCCCAGCACATCAATATAAGCTGCATTGACCTCATCTTACATTAACACCATGGGCCGTGAGGTGCTGTGGATGAAAACCCTGATCCAGTTTCACTCAGCAGGTGTGCAGCTGTGTGCCTGGAGGCAGCAGCCATGTCACTTGTGTTTGTCCATCCAAGACTTTCAGGTGGGTCTCCAGCATCTTCCCCAAATCAGCTTTGTGGTTAGCAGAAGCCCTCATATGTAGAATTTCCTTTGAGATAATTGTAAAAAACATTGCAATATATGCAGAACCAGGTGCTCCAAAATGGAAACGTAAGCCTCTAAAATTGTAAAGACATTTAAAATTTGTAAGATCAACAGGGCATCCTGTATAAACATTTTTCATTAAGTTTTTAAGTTCTTCCCTTCAACCTGGGGTCTGTGAATCAGCTCAGCAAGAAAGTATGAAATCTGAGTTCTCATACAAAGCCAGAACACCAAATGTTATGTTGTTGCAAACTCTGTAAAGGCATGTGGAAATTATCTGTGAAAATACTATATGCCTTCTAAGAAGGAACTGATTGTATGCAGTGAGGAGTAAAGAACTTCTCTTAAACAAAACGTGAATTCAGATTTTATTAACAAAGTCCACTTGCCTTTTGATGTTAAAGGACTATTCTATAACTGAAAAAGCAGGTTAGATTTAATTAAGTCCCTTGGCTCAGACTTGTTACTTAGGGCAATGCTGTAAACACTTGGCAGAGACTCTGAACTATAATAGCAGGTTTATTAAAAAAAGACTTTGGTCACATATGAGAAGGCAGGGACTCTGATAGGAAGTTAGTTCATGGGGAACTTACCGCTTTTCTGCATAGCCTTTATCTATTTTTTTTTTTCAGTGTATGCAGAATAAAGATGTTAAAAAGCTTTCCTTTTCCCATCCTTTGCCTGTCTTACGAGTGAGTGATTTAATGAGTTGAATTCTCAGTTTGAGAAGAAAATTTACACTTGAAGGTTGTGTAATAGTAAGGACAGAGCCATCGAGTTCTACAGCTCAGCTTTGTGCCTGTCCGGATGGAGAGTACCTTGTGATTCCTGCTAAAATGGCAAGGGAAGGTATCTGACACGAAGCTATTTCTGAAATTAAGAAAGATATTTATGCCATTGAAGCTAATTTGCTTTGCCTTTATAAACAGAGTTCTCCATATGAACAGTCATTCTAGGAATGTTTTTTTTCTTGCTTTTATTTAAAATAGTTCCAAACCAATGGTGACCAGAAAAAGGTGTTTTCTATCTTGCATTAGGTAAAAATATCTTGCATTTCAACCCAAACCTCAGAGAAGTGTAACTTCCTATCCACCCATGCCTCAGCCATCCGTGGCTGCTCTGACCAAAGAGCTACACAAACAACTTTCCAATGATCCTTTCTAGACCTCCCTCTCCCCACATTCCCAAAACATCCTTGTTGAATGCCATGGGTCTGTGAGGTGTTTCTCTGCCCATGCCAAACAGTGTTTTGGGAAGGGTGGTGGGCATTTGGATCCTGCCCCTGCACTGCTGGCATAGTCCTTGAGTCTTTGCTTGTGCTTCTGGCTTTTTAAAGGGGCTGCAGAGTATGTGAGGATCTCACTCAATTTTTAACCCTTTTTATTAAGTCTTATAGGAAGAGGACTGAATATGGATGCTGTCTTACCCTATAGCTGAATGGAAAAGGAGGTAAGTTAAAGTCTGTAACACAGGAAAGTAATCCACATTCTTATTTAACTCTTGTATTTTACAGATACATTACAACAGACTGACTTGAGTGGTCACTCCATTTTAAGGCAATAATCCTGTCACTGGAGGTCTCATCAACATTTTATTTTCCTTGCTTAGCCCATATCTGAAATACCAAGGAGGACCAGCCCAGAGAAATTAGCTCTCCTAGATGAGTAGGTAAGTGAAGATTTATTTTCTATTACCCTGTCTGACAGCAGCCACCCCATAGTCTGGCTCCTCTGCCCACACACATGTAAACAATGGGAGGGGTACCATGTAAAACAGATTTTCAAAGCAAAACACCAAAAAGTCAGGAGAGAATAAGACAATCTAATTCAACCAAGTCAAGAAGAAACACTGAGAAAAATGAAATAAGAGGATTAAGCAACTGGAGGAAGTAAGGTCATGTGCAAAAAACCCAAATAAGACATGAAATATAAGTGCTTTATGAGTTCTTTAAAGGAAAAGGAGTGTACACTAAAATGTGTGGTCTACTTGTCCAACCAAAGTGTGATAACAAACAATGAATTAATTTATAAAATGTATATAATCAATAAAATGAATACCAGCTTAGAAATAGAAGTGTTGTGCCCCACTAGACCCATCTTCCTCTTAGTCCCTTTCAGATGGTAAGAGAGGATGAGGGGTGATGACTCTTGGCCCTGCCTCAGTGTACCACTGAGCATATTTACAAACTCTGGATGTTGAGCAGCCTCCCTCTGCTCTGTGTCCTCCTTCCTTGCCTCGCAGAAGTCCACCACGTAGGCCACACTGATGAACCACAGTGATTCACAACAGCTGTTGCCACATACTGGCAATAAATAGACTATGGAAATTGCTGGAAGGTCTTTATGTGTTCTGTATAAGTTTCATCACACAGTCTATGAATAATGCCAGGAGTTACAGTGGCTTCTGACTTGGAAGGTGAATATGTGTTATTTGCTTGCTACCAAGGTAAGGTTTTGGACTGACTTAGTAACAAAATGCACATGGGTATTTTCAAATCTGGGTCTTTTGGGGTAATGGGGTGGGATCAAAGGCACAGCTTTCAAGTGCTAGTGCTCTAGAGGTGAGTTCCTTTTGATTCTTCATAAGGACAGCTGGTGTGGAGGGAGCAAGGTTGTGTGGGTCACCCTCAGTCCTCCCTCTGTTGATTTTTCATTTTCTTTGGTTAATGTGGTTTATTTTGAAGTGTGATTTATTGAGAACATGTGTGCTTTATTTGACAGAGGCAGTGGGAAAGACTGTTCTCTGGCCTTCAGGCTGATTTTCTTACATTCAGTTTGGTTTTCTGCTGTTCTTTCATGCAGATGAAAGTTGGAAGAAAAGGAGAGTAGTTATGTAAAACTCATTTGAATATTATGTACTTGTGGAGCTGATTCCTTTCTGTTGCCATGAGCTTTTAACTCAAAATCTCCCCTTACTAGGGCAAAAGCCATTCTTGACTCGGAGAGGACTTGACACAGAAGAGGTTCCATCTAGTTTTTGGAAACTTGTTTGCTATTTTTTCCCTTTATTCTGCTTCTATTTTCCTTCTGTTTCTGATGGATGCGTGATGCAGTTGTCTCATCCATGTGACAGAATTGTGTAATTCTGCCCCTTTGAGCCTGACTTGCTCCCACTCATCTGTGACCACTGAATTCAGGACCTTCAGATTCCCCTCTGTGTGCTCCAGCACTCTATGAAGATTTGTTTCTCCAGCAGATACTGAACAAAGGTTGCAATGTTTCCCAGTAATGGGATCCTTTTTCCAGTTCTAGATGTTGTGTAGCACACTATAGGCCAGGGAAAAGACCAAAAAAGCAAAGCTTTCACCTTGAAAGCATCTGAGCCTCTCCTAGGAGTTTCCATCTCTTCAGAATCTGCTCCCATAACATGAGTTTCATGGGTTCATTCTGTCTGATCTCCATGCAAAGGTAGAGATGCCAGCCTGGTGCAAGCAGTGCCTTAAACAGTAACCCAGGAAACAGAGGGGCCAGTTCTGTGTCTTACTGCATGGAAGGAGAGAGGGACAACACGCAGTGGCTTGGTGTGTGGGTGTCTCTGCAGATGGTGGTGGTGGCAGTAGGGTCCTGCAGAGCAGTGTAAGCTGGTGAAGCTGTGCAGGAAGAAGCAATCCAGCTGAACGCTGCCCGGGGGGGCCATCCCTGCACAATGCTCAGCTGCGAGTCACCCTGGCTAGTCTGGTTACCTTCCTCTGCCTGAATTGTCTTGGTTAGAGGAACTTGTGGTACATTCATTGTATACCCCAGAGATACAAGGGCTCTGCAACAGTACTTGCTGGCAAAGACTATTTCTGGACATAACTACAAATATTTAATATGGGCTAAATTATAAATCAGCCTTCTCCAACACCAGGCGGAAGTGAATGCTTCAAGTGAAAATGGAGATTGCCTGGTCTGTTTCTTGCCCCATGAATATTAGGATTGGAAGCAGGGCAGCAGGTAATTAGTAGTGTTCAAGCGTTGCAGTTGCCGTATAAACAATGCTAACATTGCTGACTTTTATACACAGCTTTCCATCTGCAGATTTCAAATCCCTTGTACATTACAATTTTCTGTAATTTCCTGGCATAACCTGTCTTAAACAAAATCTACAAGCCCTGAGATAATATTTGGTATTACAGAAAACAACCAGTATATTTTTGCAATAAAATGTTTGTGGAGGAATGAATTATGTGTGATCTATTCTGCGTACTTCACCATAGTAACAAAATGAATTGGTTTCTTAGAAGCCAGCAAGCAAGAAGGCTTCTTTTGAACTGCCTGACCTCTTTTACAGCACTGAAGATGTCAAATATTCTTCAAATGCAACATTCAGCTAAACTGCCTGTCAATGCAGCACCCTTCTGAAGCAATTCAACCTTTTCCTATGTTTGTTTCAGTTTGAAAAAGGGGTTTCAATTTTACATCCAATGTCAAGTCAGTTTGATTGTGAAAGAGATGTGAGAAGAGCTTCCTTCCCTGACCTTTCCAAACAATATTAACTTGGAAAGTAACAGAAATATATAAATGCTTCAAATCGAGTGGCTGTACCCTGTAGCTGATAAATAAACTGATAATTTTTTGAGGTAAGAAATGGATGACTCCAATGCATAACCTGCCAGACAGAGGCTTTTACAGTATGAGATGCACTCACTAATGATTCCAGGCTCTTTCAGAGCAGGCATTTTCAAACCTTACTTATATTTCACTGAATATTTAATGTCACAGTTCTGCCAGAAGCCTCTGAAAATAAGGAGAATTAAAACCCATCAGTCATTCCTTAGCAGAAGGAAGTTGATGATTTAGAAAGTTTCTCTTTATCATGTTTCAAAGTGTGACCTTGAGGAGTGCTAGGAATGTCCTTGTGGTGCCTTGTGGCAGAGGCAGTTTAGAAGTCATGGTTGGTGCTATTTCACCTGAGCGTCGTTAACTGCAAGCACGTGTCAGGGTTTGTCATCCTCTAACCAATATGCCCTTAAAGACGAATCACCTTAGAAGTCCTGTTAGCGATCACAGTGGAGCCTTTACTTAAGCAGGTTTTGATGTCCTTGCTTTGCTGTGGTCAGCAGGGCCCTCAGTGTTGGTTTGGAGAGCAGAACCCCAGCCAGGAACTGTTTCTAGTGAGAGGTGGCTGCCTGCTTCCTTCTGATCTATTCTTGTCCTCTTTTCCAAATGCATTTTTCAAATCAAGCTCTGGATTTCAAGCCCATCTTTTAAACAGAAAAATCTGGAATCTGGAGAGAAAACAACAGCTATATCTTGTGGGTATGGAGTACCAGAAAGAACTTTCTGTGCTCAGTTTGTAGGTGTTGGTGTGTGCATAAGCGTAGAAATGCAGGCTGAAATGACAACTTGCCCATGGTTCAGTATAGAAATTTCATTAATGTTGCCTTTCCCCACGTCCAGTCTCCCTCTGCATCACCCAGTCCCTCCTGTATCAGAGAGTTAGGTTGAGGGGATAAAAAGGGATGGATTTGTATGTATTTATGCATTGTTTTCCCTGTTATAATAACTTCTTTGCAAAAATGAACAACAGTTAACAAGGAAGGCAAAAGTATGAGGCATCCTCGCTTAAGTCAGCTTTGATGGAAATGTTTGTACTTTGCTTCTGAGAGAGGCTTAGGAATACATCTATTTATGTTGCGGCTCCCTTGACTTCAACTGGCAGATGATCATAGATACCACAGTACAAAATTCAGCTGGTCTGATTTGAGAAGAAATTTTGGAGATTGAAAATACCCTTAATTCTCCCCTTCAAAGAGACCAGAAGGGGCATTTGGTGCAATCTCCTACCTCTCAAAACCAACACAGTTGCAAGTGATGGGTTTGAATGGAAGTCCCAACAGCAATATTTATCTCCAGTACTGCAGAACTGTTGAGATAAAAATCTGACAAATTTCCCAATTTTAAGTTCCCAGTTTAAGATTGCCAAAAAGTGCAAAACTTGAAAATCAAAGATTTTCTTTTTCGTGTTTTATTCAAGTCAATGGCTTATCCCATTTGATTCAAGAAACTTTTATGGGAGCATTTTGAAATTCCAGGGTGAGGTAGAAGTGTTACCACATGTAGGCGTGCTGGAGAGTTCTGCCTTTTGTATTCAGTGATTTTTACTAGCATTTACAAATCTTGTTGCATTTTATTGCACAACTGATTTTAAAATATGTATGTGTCCAGGACCTCTTTCCTATGATCATTGGTGAGAAACATCCCTGAAGTGTTTGATGAAGAGGCAAACTGTTCAGGGCTCTTCACACACACAGGTAATTTCCTTCTTAAGAAGAAAACACCTGGGCTTAAGGAGTTTTAAAATGCACTGGGGACAAGAAAGACAAAAACCAATGGCCAGAAGCTGAAGTGAAGATGAATCCAAATGAGGAGATTTTAATAGCGAGTCAGTCATCCAGAGAAATGATGGTTTGCCAACTCATAATGTCTTCAGAGAGAGAGCGTGCCTTTCTAGAAGACGTGCCATACTAACAGTACATTTTATTCAAAAGTGGGTTAATTGTATGAAGTACAATGACTTGTAAAATAAAAGCTATATCAGAGGATCTGCCTAATGGTCCTTTGCCTCTAGTTTTGTGACGTTTATCTTAAAAGAATATTGCTTTTCTTTTCATTTTTCCAGCTCTTGCACAGACTAGGTCTAAGTATTTTAATTCCATTCCTTACGGATTTCTACCTTGGAAAATGAAGCCATTGAGCAAAGCAAAAGTCATAATAGCAACTGTGAAGTGATAAGAGTTTGCAGTTAGTGCTCAACCAGTGGGAACTAATTCGCTCATTCACAAAGCTACAAAGCTGGGTCAGACGGCATTTTTTTTGTCGCTATGAAACAGATTGTGATTAGATCCACTGACAAAGGTGACTAGTTTGATAGTCATAATTTAATCCTCTTCTATCAATTCAGCAAGACAGTCACTAAATCACACAGTCAATTTTTGCGAGGTTATCCTGAATTTATAGTCAATGCTACAACATTTGAAAATACATGTTGCTAGATGGTTGTTACAGCACTGTTCATACCCGTGTGTATACCTAACCTGAATGGCCTCTCTGCCAAAGGTGTGTATAAAATTATCGTGTATGTACCTGTATATACACATGTATGAAATTAATAAATATGGGACTAAACAGAAGAGTGT
The DNA here is from genome assembly GCA_013400675.1 of Oxylabes madagascariensis. Taxonomy (NCBI): domain Eukaryota; kingdom Metazoa; phylum Chordata; class Aves; order Passeriformes; family Timaliidae; genus Oxylabes; species Oxylabes madagascariensis. The sequence continues at coordinate 28,892 of VYZR01020467.1, read as the reverse complement.
TGTTGGTGGAACATGAGCATGTGAACATCTGGTTTGTTCAGCACTATTTCTGCAAGTCGTACACATCTGTGCACAAGAAGCTACTGCCTCCTGCTCCTCTTATGTAACTACATAAAGACTCATAACATTGCCACAGTATCTGCAAAGAGAGGCTCAGGGAGTCAGTGGGTGCCCTGTTACCAGGTGATACTTGTCCAGAGCTCATCTTCCCCATTCAGGTGTGTTTAAAACACAAATAGTGGTACGCCTACAGAACGGTATCAGCATCATTCACTCTATGCAGAGCACCTGAATTTGAAAAGTCTGGATATTAGTTTGGATTTGGCTAATGATATGTAAGTCACTTTATTTCTCTGAATTCGTATTATCTTATTTATAGGACTGGATGCTCTTGGTTTACTATGCCCTACTTCTCCCAGTTCTTGTAAACTGCTACCTTTGTCTGGTAGTTTCAGGAAAGCTATGTGGTTTCATTATTCTCTGTATAAACAGAAAGCAATGTCTGTATTTTGGCTGTTAAAAGTGAAGTAAGAGTGATCAGAGTTTTTATTTGTGCATGTTTTAAGGTAGGGTATCAGCTATACCCACGTTTGGTTCTCTTTAATGTGTCCTTTTCAGTATCTCAGGTGGTACTGCATGTGCTTAACTCCTCTGTGATCACCAGGAATGGCTCCAAAGTTCTTAACCTAAAGCTGCCAGTGCAGGGAAATGCTGTAATCTCCCCAGATTATGGAAAGGGTTACAAACCCAGTACAAGAAATTCTCAGTTTTTTTCTCACTGCTGTTGCAAAAGATATTTGCTTAAAAGTCCCTTTCCCTTCCAGGAAGAAAATTTGGGGGAGAGATGAAGTATGGTTTTGCTCCAACAGTATTGGAAGAAACCTAAGAAAACATGCTCCAGTTGTATCCTAGAGGTGAAAGGGCCAAACAAACTAACAAACAAAGCAGTGCTTATTGCTTTGAGACATCTCATAATTTCTGAGCTGATTTCAATTATTTTTGAACAGCTGCAGGCACAGGGATGCTCTGCCTTTCCTGAACAGATGATATATCAGTTTTAAACCAGTTCCCAGCTGATAGGGAAAGGATTGCAATCTGCTTAACAGTGCTGCTGCTGCAGACAAGTAGACGTCATTTCTGAAGGAGAAATATTGGGAGCACTGCTGTTTCCTGTGACCAAAGGAGACAGGTCTGTAGCCATGGGTTGTATCTGGGAGCTCCATGTCCTGTGTGCAGATTTAACCCCACAACAGCGGCCGTGAGTGCACAGCCACAGCCAGTGTCAGCTCTCACCTCATGCATTTTATGTGCTGTAAAAGCCACGGCTTTATTCCCGCCCTGGTCCTCAACTTCTGCCAGCGCCTCTTGCTGGGAAAGCTGGAGCAGCAGCACACAATGCACAATGTAACACCTCTGTCCCTATTTCTTCCCACAGACCAGCCACTGAGCACTGGTCAGGAGCCATTAGCACCCAGTTCAAACAATGTAAACTCTATGAGAGCTCATTGTTTTCCTAAAGATCGCATGCAATCTGTTGCCAAGCAGCCTACACAAATATTTAAAGCCTGCCTCTTTCTTCACACAGTTTGAAAAAACCAAACCAAAACAAAAATAACAAGAGCTTTTACTTTGTAAAGGCTGAGGCGGAATTAACCTCTTCCTGCACGAGTACCAGACACTGACGTGGTGGAATTATTGACATGTGCATGCGTTCCATGGGAATGATGCTGGAGAGGACGACTTGGAAGCTGGCTATGTATTTATATATGTATTGTTATATACCCTGCAACCCTGCAAGTTCCAATTCCCTCCTTTCTGGAGAGGTAACATTTTTCTGGCTAATCCTAATGTAACTACCCAATTTCTAAGGATCACCTCCTCATCCCAAATATCTCCAGGGTCCAGGCCTGCCTAGGAAGAATAGCCACATTTGATCATGTTTTTTTCTCTCCATTCCCACCGTCGTTCATGTCTAAACACATGCTCAGCTGCTTTGCTGAAATCATCAGACAGAAACAATGTCCATTCTGTAAAAATGTTATAGGAGTGCCAGTTCTAGATTTCTGTGTAGAAACTTGGAAGTAGACACATATTTAAAAATACTTGTTATTATTTTTACTCCTATCACACTTCAGTCTCACCAATATGAGTTATCAGGCTAGGTTTTTCTGTCTCTGGGAACAGTGTCCAGGCACGAAGCTGTCTAGTCAGGCAAGAATTATCATCGGTATCACACTGGAGAGACTTCATGAAAAAACAGACCAAGTACAAATATAAGCAATGGCTTGAATCCCAGCAGCACTTTTCCATAGGAACAGGCCTTCATACAGTATGTACCTTTGTGTGTGCAACTGCAGTACTCTGAAGGAGTCATTTCCCAGCCAAATGAAGCCTTTATCAGTGACTCCAGGGTCTGATTGCCAAGGAGACATCTATGATCTGTGAGGAGTCAGGACTGTGAGGTTAATTAACTTGCCCCTTCTGATCTGCCTCAGAAGTTTGCCATTCATTCATGCCATACATACCTATCCCATAAGAAAAAGACTGTTTTCAGGACATTTTCTGACCACCTCTTTTTAGCATTTGATTTCTGAGGTTCAGTTATTATTCTGCTTTTTGAAACTAAAGTTTCATATTCAGAGCAGAATCACATAAATGTGATCTGAGCTCCCTGAAGTTGTAAAATTTCATTATGCATCTCATATAAGTTCTAAATCAATTCCTCCAAACTGATTTCAGAATTGTCTGAAACACCATTTAGTATGGCCTGACCTATTTTTGCTAGACAAACTTTAAAACTGGTTGGAAAGTATACCCATTTTAGCAATGACCTTGTTATTTATAACCAGGTCCTGATCTTATAATATCTATTAATTATAATAATTTTCCTCAAAATGTCATTTGTCCACATGTTCATAAGGACATAAAATCCTGCAACTTGCCTAACTAAGAACCGAAAGACCTTATTGTGGCTTCTTATTGTGGCTTTCTATAAAAATGCAAATACCTACAGTTAATGTGCCACGATGGGATTATCAGGGTGGTAACATCAATTATAACTGTTTTCTGCATCGAGACATTAATGTGTAGAAGCACAAACAATTTTCAAGATTTATCTTACTATTAAATGTATTTACTGACTGTGATTTACTGTATTCCTTCTGTCTACCATAGACCAGTAGACAAGTTTTCTTTTGTTGGCAGTTTGCTTCACCTGTGGTTCTCATGTATTGCCAATGAGATCTGCAGTACACACAAATGAAAAGGATCTTTTAAACTCAGAAGAAGCAACTGAAAGTAACCAAGCTATTTAGAATAATTTGGGTTGGAAGTGACCTTTAAAGGTCATCTCGTCCGAACGCTCTGCAATGAGCAAGGACAACTTCAACTAGATCCAGTTGCTCAGAGTCTAGTCCAATTTAGCCTTGAATGTTTCCAGGAATAGGGCATCCACCCACCTCGCTGGGCAACCTGTGCCAGTGTTTCACCACACTCGTAAAAAATTTCTTCCTAATAACTAGTCTAAATCCACCTTCGTTTAGTTTGAAACCATTACTCCCTGTCCTATTGCAACAGGCCCTACTAAAAATTTTGTGCCTCACCAAAAAGGTCCTTTCTGGCCTTAAAGCCAGCACCCCTTTAAAGAAATGGCTTGCACAGCAGCCGGGGGATTGAAGACGAACGCCTGCATGTCTGGTGGCTCATGGGCCGTCTGACCGTCACGGGCAGCATGACCCGCAGCAAAGCGGCACATCTGAGCCCCGGTGGGGGACACAGAAAATCCCCCCAATGCCCTCCGTGGTGGGGGCTCGGCGGGGCCGCCCGCGGTGCTCCCGGCGGGCAGAGCCGAGCCCCGGGCAGCGCCGAGCCCCGGGCAGCGCTGCCCTCTCCTGGCGCCCGCCCGCATCTCGGGATGAGCCGCGGGCTCCGGGATGGGAGCCTGCAGAGCAGAATGAGGTTTCCTGGCTATAACCCGATTTGCAGGTAACTACAAGGGGGTGTGAAAGACTGTGGCAATAAAGATGGTTTCAGTGCTTCCCTGCCTCAGGGGACCGGTCCCACCCCTTCTCCCCTCCCCACCTTCCCGCGCTGCCCAGCGGGACATGCCGGGGTGCCTGCAGCCTGCTGTCCTGCACCAAGGAAGGCAGTAAATGGGAGAGCTTTTCATTAGTTAGAGCCCCTAATCTGGGGATTGTGTAAAGCTTATTCCCATTCCTGTAGTTAACCTGAAACGTCTAACACATGCGCTGCAAGTCTCAGTGGAAAACAAATCAAATGTTGAGTGTTGCAATGCTCCACAGAGACATCGGGGAGAATTTGTCAGCCCTGGACCCTTGGAGATACACAGGGCCTTTTTATTATTTCAACTTTGAGCAGTCATTTGTGACTGAGTCAAGAGAGTGTAAAACTGCCACATTTCCCAGGCACTTCGCATAGGCACCTTTGCCTGTGTGAGATGCAGAGAACTCAGAGCAGGGTGCTGCAGATCGGTCCCTGCTGCTCATCCTCTGAAGTGCAGGACTTCCATTTTTACCACATCTGTTTTACCACATCTCTTCATTTTCTCATCTGCCTCCATTCCTGAGGAACTCCTGAGGGTACAGGAGTGCTGCACATCTGCAAAACACTCATTGACTTTCTCTCCAGCCAAGGCGTGTTCAAGGTTCCTGCCCTGGCTGGGGCAACTTTCCCTTGCAATGCAGGGAATAAAACAAAGAGAGACAGGAGAGCCCTTCAAGCCTTTCTCTGGCCATGTGTGGAGCCACAGGAGAAGGAGCAGCCTGAGCATTCAAGAAAGATCAGAGGAGAAAAGGAGAAAAATTCCAAACGTGGTACATGGCTCTTGCAAGCTCCTCACAGTGCTAACCTGCTGAGTGGTAAAAGAAGTGTTCTCCATTCCCTCTGTTTTTATTTTCCTTCTCAAGGAACTTTGCATAGCTGGAGGAGGAAAAGAAAAATAACTGTCTTAGATATTATTTCAGTACTTTAATTTCTGTTTCAACAAATCCAATTTATTAGCAGCAGTACCTGAGATTATACTCACCAAACAAATTCTCAAAGGAAGCCTCACCATCTAGGTGTATTTTTCATTATACAATAAACTCTGAACTCCACCAAAGGTGTTTTCTCGTAATGTTAAACTCAGTGCCTGACAATTATTGTCCAGCTCCATTTGGTGCCAGAAGTGCATTCAGTGGAGAAGTAATAAATCCTTTCATGCTGTTTAATAAAATGAGAAAATGTGTTGCTCACACTTGGATGCTAGACTTTATTACACAAACACAGCTAAAAAAATAAATGGAGTATTTCCTGTTTAGAAGTGCCTAGTAGTCACATGATGTTGATTTTCTCCAGGTGTTGCAACTTTTAATGAAATTTTCACTTAAGTTATTCTTAAAGAAGTGAGTTATTTCAAAATGCAATAATCAGCATGTTGTTAAAGGTGCAAAAACCATTGTAAAAACCCCCAAAACATTCAATGTGCTGTAATGAAATTAGATGTGGAACACTGCGGTTGCCAAATTATTCAAGATATTTGTGAGACACTTTGCCATCCACTTGAGTGTTTTTCTGAATTTCTACTAAGAGAAGAAAAACAGGCAAGGAAAAATCCTATGAGGTCTGAGAAACCCTTTCAACTCCTCCTGATTTTGTCTCTTTTTAGGGAGCAGGGGCTATTCTCTGCTCTGGTGGCCTGGTCTTGGTTAGAGGTGCCACAGCCGTTGTAAAGTAAATGCCTGATATAAATAAATATCTTCATCAAGGTGAAAGTGCTAAGTGAAGATCACTCTTTAAGCAGGATTGTCTGTACCTTCATTTCCACTAATTTAAATGAAAGAAAAAGTCAGCCACACATTGTCTTTTAATAGATGAATCCTTCAGTTTTGGATGTATTCCATACTGCTCATACTCGCACAACCCATGTGAACCGCATCCAGTGACGCTTTGAAGAATGTGATGAATATCTGTCATGCATGCCTTATTCCTCCTCTCTCTTGCCTTCCATTTACAGGCTTGTGTGGGCGAGTCTCTCCCCTTCGGGGACTTGGTGGGGGGGATTTAGAGATGCTCAATAGCCTGTATTTCTGTGGGAGATGTGGAGCAAGAAGCACTGAGCATTAGGATGGGTCCTAAGATCTTGCTGGAGTTCTTCCCATGGCTTCTGAACAACGACCAGAGTGGAGACCCCTGCCCAGAGTAGCTTTATGCACAGTGTAAATTCCCTGCACACCTGAGAAGGATGGATCTTGCCCCAAAACTTCAGAGACATCTACACAAATTCTGAGCCCTAACCATCTGTTATTCCCATCCACAATAATTTTTTTATATTCCATTATATGAATTTAGCATTACCTCTTTCGTATTTAATAGCTAATGTTTTATCTCCCTTCTGTTAATCTCTTGCTCAAATCTTTCTCAGTTTAAAAGGGCTGAGCACACTTACACCACTGCAATTAACTACTCTGGTTGGTGTTTCTTACAGAAAAAAGCAGATGTCTATCATTGGGTGGCTTATGCCTTTTCTGTAGACTAACATTAACCTGAATATCCATAACAGGCACTGCACCTCTATAAATGTCAAAAAACAACATCTCCTTAGATATCATCCAAAAAACTCTTGTACCTGAAAGAGTGACTCAAACAGCCATGATTTCATACACAATAAAACAGGTCAGAAGTGACTCCAAATACTTTCCAGATGACAAACTTTATAACAGGCCCTCAGAGCACATGGAGTTTCCTTACCAGCTTGACCAGCTGATGGCTCTGCAGCCACCAGAAGAGGTGGGATCACCCTGTCTTCCCACCCCTCCATTTTGTGGGACAGCACCTGCAATCATATGAGTCAAGGAACACCTGTCCGAAAATTATTGGGCGTTTTGGAGGATTGTTTTTTGTCTAGATCATTTTGCTGATGCAGTTGGCCAAACAATGTGGTTGGTTTCTGTGCTGGGGAACCATGGCAGGGAGAAGAGGTGGAACATGCCTTTTTAATAGCAGCACAGACATTAGAAGGCTGGGAGGGCTTGTGAAACCATCTCATAGGGTTTTGCAAGCCTAGTGTGGTGTGCATCTCCCTGGGGTCCTTTTCTCCCAGAGGCTCCAGTTCAACATTGCAGTTAAATGACTGAATTTCAAGCTCATGAGCAGTTCCCAAGGCATTTCATATTTAATTTCAATTTAATTGTATTCTTAACTTAGATTTAATGATAAGCATAGATTTACTTGAATGTGCAGAGGTAGGTATGCGTTCATGTCCTTCTCAGGAGGAATATCACAATTGCTTGTATGGAAAGTAATTGATTTTTTCTAATGGGTGAATTTATTTGGCTCATTAGTTGAGAACTGATTTATTCACTCTTTTTCTTTATTGACAGCAGCAAGTTTCCTTCCACCTGGGTGTAACTCCAGGACTCAGAACTTTCCACTTAACTCCCTCTGCAGATTTTGTCAAACTCTCTCTTATCAAAGTTGGTCTTACAAGAGGGTTTTTGTTGCTTAAAAATTTCCAAACTCAGCAGGATCAAATGTAGGCTTTTAAATCTGCATTTGAGCTCCTCCATACACTTTGGGGGCTGTGAGCTTCCCACGTCATCTCCAATGCGAGGGAAAAAAAACCCCTGTGACTGTGGGAACCAGAAGGACCTTTTTTTGCAGCAGTCCTTTTTCCTGTTGGGCAGCAGGGTCACAGCACAATGCAGAGAACATCTCTGTAACCTTGTGAGGTCAGATGAGCACAAGTGACGTGGGGAACAGTGATAATAATAGAAAAAGAAAGGTGAAAATAGTTGGGATTTAAAAGGGATTTCAAAGACACTCCAGGAATACTAAATATTAGTATTACACAATTAAGTGAAACCTTCTGCTGGTCTAAAATATATATTAAAAAAATCGGTCTGAGTTGAAGTGTGATGCCATGCTGCTTACATTATATATGAATAGTAATTGGAAACAGGACATCTGCAGAAATTAACCGTTAGCTGTTGAGCACTAAAATCTCTAATTGAGTTTGTAAGCCCTTAATGGCACAGTTAACCTTAAACATAGCTCAGTGCACACACTACCTGGTTAACACTGGTTAATAACTCTAACAGCTGATAATATTTCACACCCTTGAGAGCACCAGATTAGCAAGAGACTTGGTGGAATGAGCTCAGCTCGCCGCTCTTTTGGACCACAGACATAACAGCTTAACCTTTCTGAGCTTAACCTTTCTGCTGTAACTGGTCTTTCTGGGCTTTCTTCCTTCCAGACCTGCGCGTGATGAGAGCACCCCTGCACGTGTGGCTTGGTGAACTGCAGACACCACCATGTCCTTGGAGCACTTCGTGGCATAGCAGCAGATGGAAACTGCATGGATATGATGGATAAATCCACCTCAGGCGGGCTGGAAGAAGTGTCTATAACTTGAAGTGCCTTTGAAAGGGAGCAACACTGTAAATTACACAAGAAGGGCAAATTCTACCCCAAAGTATCGATGGGAACTGGAGAGATCAAAGCTGTGAGGAGCAGCTCACTACATGCTTGGCTGGGGATTCATTCATAAATCTTCATCCCACATCCTCTACCATTAAACCCTGTGCCCAGGAAACCCTAGGACTGTGCAGCCCAGGCAGACCAGCTCAGGAAGGACAATTTCAAAAGTGTGGGTGGTTTAAAGTAATAGGTGCAAGGGGCAGAGCTGACAAGCAGGTGGAAGAAGTGTTACTGAAAAAGCACATAATTCTTTGTCAGCAATGAAAAGTAAACTTGACAAGTGGATCCAAAGGACTGTCAGCTTTAGGTGTCCTAATTAAAAAAAAACCAAAACCCAGCTTTGTTACTGCCAACCTCCAGCACATATCTAAGCAAATTAATTCTGCAGCTGCAGAAGAAGCGTGTGTATGTATGTGTGTGTGTGTGTGTATATATGTGTATATATGTGTATTTTTTGAGAAGCAAAACCCCTAAATGTGGATTGAATACATTTTTAAAGAGACACGCAAATCTCCGCTGCAGACCTGTGTTATTTTGTGTGCCACAGCTTCTCTGGGGCTGGCATTTACCTGGAGAAAACCAGGTGAAGTCTGCACCTTGGGTTGTCCTGAGGGCATCCCTGCAGAGCCCAGGCAGAACTGCAAACGCTGCCCTCGCCCACTGATGGTGGAACGAGGGGCAGTGCAGAACATCGCCCTGCAGCAGGGTGTGCTGGACTGTCAGCAGCTGAGAGGTCAGCCCGGCCCTGTCCTGTCTTGTGCTGTCCCCTGTGCTGTCCCGTGCTGTCCCCTGTGCTGTCCCGTCCTGTCCTGTGCTGTCCTGTGCTGTCCCGTGCTGTCCCGTCCTGTCCTGTGTGTCCTGTGCTGCCCTGTGCTGTCCCCTGTGCTGTCCCGTGCTGTCCCGTCCTGTCCTGTGCTGTCCCCTGCGCTCCCCGGGCAGCGGGGCAGCCCCGGCACAGCCCTTCCTTCACCTTTCCACGACATCGCAGTCCTTCCTTCACCTTTCCACGACATGGCAGCCCTTCCTTCACCTTTCCACGACATCGCAGCCCTTCCTTCACCTTTCCACGGCAGCTGCTCTTTTATGGCTGTGACCTGCAGCGTGTGGCTGGAGATAGGAAATGAAAATCGCCTTCCTCTCTCAATTTAATCACTTGCCTTAAAAAATCGTGCTTGTTCTTACAAACCCTTCTTTTATGTAATTTTCATTAACAGTACTTAACATGACAATGACTTTGACGATAATTGCCCATTTTCCTGGCTGCTTTTGCGGTACATGAAAATTCACAATAAGCGGGTGCAGATCGAACCTTTGAGCTAGCAGATGTCTCTGAAAACAATCTTTCCTGTGCGCTTATGATAGAAATTCTCTAGCATTTTTTGTACTTACCAAAAACTTTTGCTGACCAAGAGAAATAAAACAAAAACCGTAGCTCCGTGCAATGTGGGGTTTGGATTTAAAGTAAATCTTTCTCCCATGCAGAGATTTAGCCCCTCCGAGGCTGCCGTTTTGTCACCTTTTACAGCCTTGTCTCCTAGGCACCCTCAGAGTTTACTGCAGCTGACACGGCTTCCTGTGGACTTTCGCCTGCACGCTGCCCTCAGGTACCTGCAGGAGTTGATCACTTTGCAGCCATTACCCTTTTCCTATTTTCCCATGTGTTTTTACGGCAACTTGTGGTGATTTTCTAGACTAGCTGGGGTATCTGGGGCTTCTTTGTGCCTTTGTTGGATGTTTTGTTTTTCTTTCTTTTTCCCCAATGGCAGTTATTTTATTACATCCCAGCCTGTGTCTCCAGGCCTCATGCTCTGGGATTCTTGTTTGGTTTTCTCATGGAGCAGCCCTTTTCCCTTACCATTTCCCTGATGCCTTGTATTGCAGTTTTATTACAGCAGAGGCTGTGTCTACAGGTCCTTCAGGCTATTTGTTCTGAGACTTTTATTGGATTCTCAATAAATATGTTTGCCATTGGGGGTCCTTAGCTGGTTTCCTTACCTATTTTTATTGAAGCTGTGCTTCCAGACAAAATGTTAACCAGCTATTTCAACAGCAATCTGGTTTCTCTTCTGAGCCCTTGCAGAGTTTCTTACATGTTTGCATTGGCTGAGCTACATGTCCTGCTTTTTCTTTTTTTTTTGCCTTTTTTTTTTTATTTCCCTCATGTTTAAGACCTTTTGTTGATGCAGTCTGGGTGCTTTTCTGCAGCCGTCTCCATTTTACCTGGCAGCACAACTACACCTTTGTGGCAGGCAGCAGGTGAAATGAAAAAGGTTCTCTGCAAAGCTGAGAAATCCTAGGATTTGAGTAAACAAAGACAAGCAGGTCACATTCCTGCAAAAAGCTGGTGTTTGCTAAATTGACCCGATGGTTTTTGCTTGGGTAATCCATGCTTCACTGAGGTACGTGAGGGTGCATCATCTTCATTCAGAGAGATGGATTTGGTGCCTTACAGGATGGTGGTTTGTTGTCCTGGGGAGGATCCTGTGAGGAGAGACTGACAAACCCTTGCAGGCACGTCACCAAAGTCCTAAAGCTGGAGGCTCTCAGTGGCCCCTACCATGAGGATTTTGATCCAAATTTTCACAGAAATTCTGATCTGAGTCTTGGTTTAATCTCATTTCCATGGTTATTTGTGATATCAGTATGTATAAGTTAGGGGGCAGTGGCATTCCCTGGAGAGAGTCTGTGGAAAGGATGATGTGGCAGCCTAGATACAAGGGCAGGACTGGCAGCTTTTCCTCCCCAAATGCAACAGTTGCACCCCTGCCCTAGTCCTTTTGGCAATGGGGTTGTGGTACAGCCACCTGGTGTTCACATCAGAGAAACCACTGCCAGAGCTGGTGGGTTACCCTGCACCCCATCAGCATGCTGAGCCCAGACAGCAAAACACTGATGGGCAATTCTGGAGAGGGGAAAAAAAAGCCTCTTTCCAGCCTAAGCCTAAGCCTTCATCTTTTAAAGTAGTTTTTGTGTATTTAATTGGTTTCTATTTTTAACTCGGGTGAAAAGGCCTATGTGGTCAATGTATATGTGTGTGTTTGTGCATCTCTAACTGCTCTTCTCATAGTAACTTTTGAACTTATGGACCAGTTTCAACCGGATTTGACTGAGGAGGAGAAATCACAAAGATAGGATGCCCCTGCAATTTCTGTCTTAAATAAACAGCTGGGTAGAGGAGAGAGTATCAGAGAATCCACACAGGAAAGAGCCATTCTAAATACTTTAACTGCAGGAAAAGTTTAGATCACAGTTAATGCTTTATTAGACATAAAAGTCCACCAATCATTCAAGTTGTCTTTCCCAGATGAAGACCATATCCTGTGTGTAGTAAAAGGTAATTCTGATTGAGCTTTTTCTGGTGCTATGGACATTCATAAAGTCTTCTCTCACAAACACATGCTGCTGATTTAGCCTAATGCAGTCTTTAAAAAAGAATCAACTACAAGATGCAAATTCATTTGAAACCAGGATCTGCTCCTTATGATACAGATAGACATAGATATTTGCTTAGAGGTAGTTATAAAGCTGTTCTGTGGCATTTACTTTGTCAGTACTCTAGAAAATATCAATAGGTATTTTCTATTTAATATGGCACACACATTATAGCCCTATTTTTGAGAGGGAGTATTTGTATTTTGGGACCAGAGGATTTGTCTCAGAACAGTAAGACATTGATGGCAAAGAAATGAAGACAGTCCATATCAAACAAGTCCACTGTCTTACCTTGGAAGACTATTTCTCCTTCAGCATGAAGCTGTTTTCCAGACATAGAGAAAGGTGGAACTATCTAATGGTACACTAAATTTTACCTCAGAAAAGAAAAACTGGGAGACAGTGAGACTGATACCCTTGACTTGCCTGGAGTCTACAGGTGATCTGACTGAACCATTCCCAGGTCAGCAGTGAGGCTGGAAAGACCCTGGGAGTCACATCCACACAGACAAAGCTACTGGGACATTACCAGTAGGGAAGAAACAAATTAAAAATCCTCATTTATTTCCCTATTTTGGGAAAAAGAAGTAAAACTTGAACTGAAAAAAAGAAATGAAAACAGAAGGTGTGAATTCTTATTTTTTATCCACTGTATTCAGATCAACAGGGAGAAATTTGTGATGCACTGTTGGAGACTTGCTTGGCCCGACAAATCAGTGGTTCTTCAACGTTTTGCCAGAAACCTTGCTCCTGCAGAAGCCATGGGGATTGCCTTTTAATTCCTCCAAGAGAGTCAGAAACCAGGTTTGTTTTGCCCGTGGCTGGAGTAGATACAGGCTGCAGTGCAGCACAGGGGCAGGAGGATTTGGCATCCAGGTGCCATATCAGGCATCTCCCTAGAGCATGGACTGCCCATCTCTCTGGGGCACCATTGGCTCCATGGGTTGTGGGGCTCAAGAAAAGCTCTCCCATGCCAAGACTGGATTTCTTGTGAAGGACCCATCACACCAGCTTGTCATTCTGAGGCCCTCGAACTGCCAGGCAACCCCCTGCAAGGCAGCCCATGGCTTCTCCTTGTCCCTCTGTAAGTGGGGACAGTGACACAATCCTTGAAGGAGATCTTGTCTCAAGTATTCATGATTATTTCCAGGAACATAAGGAGCTAGGCTTGGGTCACTCCAGGTTCTGCAAAACAACTTTCTGGCCCCATCTGCAATGAGAAATTAAGAGCAGCCTTGATCATGCCAAAGCCAAATTGTCTGCTGCTGAAGTGGACTGTTTGTCCACATCCAGCTTCATTTGTCCAGCGTGTTGAGCAACAGCCTTGACTTGTACTAAAACATGCTTGGATTTTGCCCTCTTTCCCTGTGTCAAAAGGATGGGTGGGAGCTGGGGCCGGAGCTGGGAAGAGCCACGAACTTCAGCCTGGTGATGATGCTGGACTTCTTAGGCCAACAAAAGCCCAAAACGTCTAATGTGAATACATGCAAAAGTGCAGCTTTCTTTGTGTCAGGATTTGGAGAAACCACAAAATGACAAGGACAACATGACTTTCTCTGGGAGCATGGTGCTTGTGGGACAGCCATTAATGACCCTGGTGTGAATGTGGGGCACTCAGTATTTCAGCACGTTGGAGGAGTGATTGTAACTCACAGGTCCCAGCAAGAAACATATCTTTAAAAAATTAGAACATTTTCCTGCATTTCTTGGACTCTTTTATTACAAATTCTGTTTCTTTTTAAAATTTTCTTTTGTTACAGACCTGCAATTGTCTGGTAGAAAGTGCATCACACATAGATGCTTGGTGTTCTGTTCATGGGACTGAAATGCCCAAATGCTTTACAGCAACAATAAAAACCCGAGTACCATTATGACTGAATAAAATTTGGGACACAATAACAGTAGCAATTTAAATTTTTTCTTAAATGAAAGCAAGTAGCTGTATTATTAAGGGCACAACTCCAATTTATGAGTTATTTTGAGCAAACAAAAGGCCCACTCTCTTAGCCAAAATAGTGGATACTTGCTCACTCTTAACAAAACCATAGTCTTCTATTATTGTATCACTAAATGTGATACAGTAAAGCAAAGCAAAGCCCTCAAATCCAGGTTTTGACATCAGAGGACAACAGACTTACCTGAATTTGGGATTCTGAGATGCATTTATAGTACTACTTTTTGCAGTGACCATTCCAACTGCATGGTTGTGTGTGGGGATAACCTGTCGGGATGGTCCATGGCCTCGCTGTAGTTGATGCCAACCAGCATTTTGTAGCTGGGCTAGAGGGAGGACTGGTCACGACTGTTCCTGAAGGCACAGGGGTGCAGCCTTTTCATTTCAGATTGCTTCTAGCATTTGGGGGTTATTGTTTATCAGGAATTATTATTACCTGATTTCAGCCTAAAGTTATTCCCTATCAAAGACCCAGGTTTCATGCTCTACAGTACAGCTGGCCAGAAGGACTTGATCTATGATGAACTTTTAAATTAGTTTCTAACTTTTTGAAGTGCTTGTCCCAAAAGCTTATTTTCTTTCACTGTTGATTTCTTGCAAAAAGACACTTCAGATGGTGTGAATTAGAATAGCTCTGGAGAGCCTTAGGCTCAAAAACTATTGTCTCATGCCTTCATGGCTTCCATGAAATCAACAGCAAACCTCAAATGTATTTTAGTGAGAGAAGAAGCAAGCCTTGCACTTCCCTCACTGGGGAACAGGAAAGCAATTCTGAAAGAACTCTAAGTTTTGCTTACTGAAGTAAATTTGACATGAACTACTGAATAAGCAGAGTCCTATGACTAAAGGCATCCTGAAATGTGATAAGGGAGACAGAAAAGAACTTACTGCTTTTCAAAAGAGCACACTGGAACTACACAAGCAGAAAATGTATTACTTGATAATGGACACGCTTTTTGGCAGAAATATCTCATGAGTCTACAAGGTCATTTATGTTCTGCAATAGTTGCTTTATAATGAAGAGGGGGAAGAAAAGAGTAATTAGATCCCCATGCTTCAGGAAGGCAACAGATCCCTCTTTACTGGCAGATTTCAGATTCTTTTATCCTCTTGTGAGTGCCTAATATCCTCACATTTCTTTTATATTAAGATTCTTCTCCTCATCCCTTCCACCTTTTTTCTTACAGAGCAATGCACACAAAACTTTTATCTGCCTTTGTCTGAGCTAAGCAACTTGTTTTCATTTTTTGTACTACTGACAGCTGTGCGTGACACTCCATGGTTTTGGAGTGCATGGAAAATGAGGACTCCATCCCACAGATTATCTGTGACACTCAAGAATTAAAGTAAACACTGTTTTGCTTTGCTATTTCAAACAAAGGAAGAAATAGCAGCTGGTTTTGGCTGGTTGAAACAGAAGAGGTTTTTCACGATGTAATGGAATTTAAACACAAATGTTTCAGGCTGTGGCATAAAAGGGGCAGAGGAAATGGAGTCTGCCACCTTCCCTTGGGAAGCATGCACAGCCTTATGTGCATGCACACACATGTGCCCTGAAAGGGTTTGCCATAGCAACAGTGCAAATTAGAGATATAAACTAGGAACTCCACTGCATCCAAGGTCAGCACACGGGGCCTTCGAGGAGGGTTCTATCGGACAAGTCCTCCAAAGAGAAATCCTTAAAAAATCAGATCATCTCTTATTCTGCAGATCATAGTCCATTCCCAGATGCTCTCATTTTGCAGCCTTTTACTGAGTGAATGCCCAGCACTCTGGGATTACACCTCTCTGGCAGGGATCTGTGCTCCCAGGCAGGTGGCCCCAGGACACAGACCTCAGGGACTTCTCTGCTTGTGAAACTGCCTGGCTTTTCTCACTGCTGCCTGCCTGCCAGGCTCCTCACGGGTGAGATGTGACACAAATGGGTTTAAAACCAGAAGTGATCCTTTCTCTGCCAGCTGCTGGCACTCCTAGCTGCACTCATCTGAGCAGGGACTGAGCAGCATGGCATGCATGTCTGGCTGTGATTTCTGTTAGATTTTAGAGATGTTTTAGGTGCCAGTAGGTAAGTTCTGGCTTTCTTCTCTCTCCAATATCAATAAATTTGCACAAATGCAAGAGCTGTCTGTGCTCTAACACAGCTAGTGTCCATTTTTATGGAACTCAAGTTTTTCCTCAATATAAGCAAAGAAATCCAGGGCAATGTGACATCATAGCAATAACATGACACCTGTTTTCATGGTAGCTATCTTGAGTTACCAGTTTGGTCCAACACAGCTCTCCAGGATGTTGACTTCCATTTTCCAAGACTGGGAAGAAAGTGGTACCAAAGAAAACACTTACATTTCTCCTCCTGCTCATCACAAGTCTTTTCCCCTCGACCCTGTTTTTGTCATAATAAATTAAACCCTTTTTGCTGTCCTGGAGGAATCACCCAGCAATGCACACATTTGCCATTCCCCTCCTGCATGACCCATCTGCCAGCTCACAGGGTCATGCACTCTGCCATGCGAGGCGAGTATGGGACAGCAGTACCAAACACACCACTAAATATTGTTGCACTGTGTCTGGTTCGTTCTAATTGCTGCATTTATCTCTTCCCACAGCAAAACCAAGGTGATTGACTAGTGGTTAAAATGCTGCAAAAATAACTCAGACAAGGCGTGGCTTTTATCAAGGACAAATACAAACCATTTGTCACTGTCTGAAAGGGCACTGCGCACAAGAGCAGGAATAGCTCTTCTCAAAATCCGGCCCCAGGAAGACAGCTGTGGCCAAGACTGCTCATTCTGGGCTGAAACCTTGTGCTTTGTGACTGCTCTGAAGAGAAAGGAGATACCCAGATTCTCCAGCTGTCCTTCCAGCACAGCAGAGAGGCACTAGCTTTCATACAGAAAATTAACAGCTTTCATACAGAAATTTACCCCTACTCTCCATCAAACCTTTCCCTCTAGCTTTCCTGAAGCTTTGCCAGGTGCCCTCTGCAGAGGACTGTGCTGCTGGCAGGTAGCTGTGCTGCCCAGAACTGCCCAAGGGTGGCTGGAGACAGCCCAGGAGGCAGAGACACAGCGTGTGGGTGTCCTGTAGCAATGGGCATGGCCAGAAGCCGAGTTTGGTTGGTTTCTGCCTTCAGTACAACACTGTCGAGGTGGTTTTGGAGGGAAAATGGGTGTAACTGCTGGTTATAAGGATCCCCGGGTAGGGGTTAGTTCTGCCAAACAACTCATGGAGACCATACTCACAGGTTCCCTGCCAGGCTGCCTGCACACGGGGCTGGGGCCAGCTGCTGTGCAGCCTCTGGCTCCTCTGCAGGGGATTGGGCATTCCCCTGTGCCAGGAGCACTTTTTCCCTGCCAGCTGCTGTAAGAGAGCTGGAGAGCCAAGCACAGCAAGAGAGTGACAACGTGGAAGAAGATCAGTTTGGAATTTCTTACCATAAGGAACATGACTCTTGATTGGAAGTGTTATTAAAAAGTATCTCTAGATGTGATTATTAGCAGAAAGCATTTGGCTTTTCTGGTCAGCGCTGAGGAAACAAGCTGAAGTGTGGGCAGCAGATCCCTGGCATGGCTGTGCCCCTCCAGGCTGATGGCTGTGCCCAGACTGGATCCTCAGTATCTGAGATGCTGCCTTGCTGCCACCTCTGCCCTTGGGAAACCCAGCATGGCTTCAGGGCGCAGAGCTGGGATGTGAATTTCATAAGATCCATAGGCAGGTCTGACTGCAGAGCCCTGCTTGTCCCCATTTTGCAGATCAGCTCCTGGAGGTCTCGCCTCAGCAGTACAGGATGGATGGGAGTTGGCATCAGCATCCCCCAGCAGCACCAGGATGCAGCTCCCATGTCCAGTGGGTCACAAAGTTGAGCCTGAAACTGTGCCTTTACTCCAGCCCTGCCTCTCATGGGTCTCCTGCAAGTCAGGTACCCACAGCTGGTCATGGAAAACATCACGTTTTCCCCAGGTCCTCTCCACTTATTTAAAGCCAGATTCCCAAAGTGTGAAATTGCCATTGCACTGTGAAAAGAAGGAAAGCCAAGGGGAGCTCTGGCAGTGACTTCCTGGGGAGGGTAGGATTTGCCCCTGGTTCCCCCTGTGAGCAGAAGGCACCCATGACCCAGCTGGAAGCAGAACAGGAATCCCAGGCCCATTCAGTGCCTACCCGAAGGCATGCTGTGTCTTCAGGCTGTCACCTCTGTGTCACATCCCACTGGACCAGCCCTGTGCTCCGAGTCATGTGTAGCCCTATCCTTCCTGCCCACTCCCACTCCCACTCCCTGCTAGCACCCTCCTCTTCCTCCTGGAACAGCATTTTCATCTGCAGCTCACCCTGCCTTCCTCGTCTCTTTTTTAGAAAACTGCCACTTCATTTGTCATTTATTTTTTTTGTTTTCCGTACATAAATGATATTATTCTTTGCTTTTAACCTTACTGCTGCATCTTTCCTTTATTTCCATTTTGTTGTTTAGCCTTGGAAATTTGGGTTTTGAATGATTTTTGGTTTTCATTGAATATGGTTTTAGTTTTCTGGGACCAAATTGCCACCCTGTGTAAATTAAGCAATAATGCCAAAGCAATCAGTCACATTTCTCACCATCATCTAATTTTTTGAAGAGTTGCAGGAAGGGCTGAGACAGAGAGGAGCCTACACTGGTTTTATTTACTAACCTCTTGCCTAGAGTCTGCATTCACCAAGACAAGCCTGGCACTACAAATTTTGCTGATCATGGGTATCATTTTATATATGTATATATATATAAAAAAACATACATTATATATATATATACACACACACAGGCATGTAAAAAAAGCCTGTTGCACTTATAAAAGCACATCTCTGCCAACATCTTAGTTCTCCACTGGAAAAATGAATCGTTGAAAAGATACAGTTCTGCTGGTGTGTACCAAGTCCTGTCACTGAATGTTTTGCCAGTATTGTATAAAAAAAAAAAATTAGACTCAGCATTGTGGGCACNGGGGCTGGGGCCAGCTGCTGTGCAGCCTCTGGCTCCTCTGCAGGGGATTGGGCATTCCCCTGTGCCAGGAGCACTTTTTCCCTGCCAGCTGCTGTAAGAGAGCTGGAGAGCCAAGCACAGCAAGAGAGTGACAACGTGGAAGAAGATCAGTTTGGAATTTCTTACCATAAGGAACATGACTCTTGATTGGAAGTGTTATTAAAAAGTATCTCTAGATGTGATTATTAGCAGAAAGCATTTGGCTTTTCTGGTCAGCGCTGAGGAAACAAGCTGAAGTGTGGGCAGCAGATCCCTGGCATGGCTGTGCCCCTCCAGGCTGATGGCTGTGCCCAGACTGGATCCTCAGTATCTGAGATGCTGCCTTGCTGCCACCTCTGCCCTTGGGAAACCCAGCATGGCTTCAGGGCGCAGAGCTGGGATGTGAATTTCATAAGATCCATAGGCAGGTCTGACTGCAGAGCCCTGCTTGTCCCCATTTTGCAGATCAGCTCCTGGAGGTCTCGCCTCAGCAGTACAGGATGGATGGGAGTTGGCATCAGCATCCCCCAGCAGCACCAGGATGCAGCTCCCATGTCCAGTGGGTCACAAAGTTGAGCCTGAAACTGTGCCTTTACTCCAGCCCTGCCTCTCATGGGTCTCCTGCAAGTCAGGTACCCACAGCTGGTCATGGAAAACATCACGTTTTCCCCAGGTCCTCTCCACTTATTTAAAGCCAGATTCCCAAAGTGTGAAATTGCCATTGCACTGTGAAAAGAAGGAAAGCCAAGGGGAGCTCTGGCAGTGACTTCCTGGGGAGGGTAGGATTTGCCCCTGGTTCCCCCTGTGAGCAGAAGGCACCCATGACCCAGCTGGAAGCAGAACAGGAATCCCAGGCCCATTCAGTGCCTACCCGAAGGCATGCTGTGTCTTCAGGCTGTCACCTCTGTGTCACATCCCACTGGACCAGCCCTGTGCTCCGAGTCATGTGTAGCCCTATCCTTCCTGCCCACTCCCACTCCCACTCCCTGCTAGCACCCTCCTCTTCCTCCTGGAACAGCATTTTCATCTGCAGCTCACCCTGCCTTCCTCGTCTCTTTTTTAGAAAACTGCCACTTCATTTGTCATTTATTTTTTTTGTTTTCCGTACATAAATGATATTATTCTTTGCTTTTAACCTTACTGCTGCATCTTTCCTTTATTTCCATTTTGTTGTTTAGCCTTGGAAATTTGGGTTTTGAATGATTTTTTGGTTTTCATTGAATATGGTTTTAGTTTTCTGGGACCAAATTGCCACCCTGTGTAAATTAAGCAATAATGCCAAAGCAATCAGTCACATTTCTCACCATCATCTAATTTTTTGAAGAGTTGCAGGAAGGGCTGAGACAGAGAGGAGCCTACACTGGTTTTATTTACTAACCTCTTGCCTAGAGTCTGCATTCACCAAGACAAGCCTGGCACTACAAATTTTGCTGATCATGGGTATCATTTTATATATGTATATATATATAAAAAAACATACATTATATATATATATACACACAGAGGCATGTAAAAAAAGCCTGTTGCACTTATAAAAGCACATCTCTGCCAACATCTTAGTTCTCCACTGGAAAAATGAATCGTTGAAAAGATACAGTTCTGCTGGTGTGTACCAAGTCCTGTCACTGAATGTTTTGCCAGTATTGTATAAAAAAAAAAATTAGACTCAGCATTGTGGGCACTCTGCAAATATTTTATCTGCTATTGATAAGAAGGTGTGAGCAAAATAGAAATACAATCGTCATTTACTTCATCCCTGGTGGGCTATGATGGTCAAGTTGAAAGCAGTAATGCAGCTGTATTAGCAGTATTTGGCTCACTCAGTCCCCAGGCAAGCACACTTGGCTTGCTTTGCTCAGCTGAGGAGCTGTGACTCCTTCTCCAGAGGCTGGAAGCTGCACTGTTCATGCTCAGCTCTTCTCCAGCCCTTGCTCAGTTCAGGCTCCACAGTGACCATATGAGTCAGGCAAGGGGAGTGCATTTGCCAACCTTTGAAGAAGAAAGAAAAGAAAATGGTTGTGTGTGTCTTCACTTCTGCACTGACTCAGAAGAAAGATATTGAAGTGCCTGACGTATTAGGAGGAAAAAGTTGATGCTGGTTCCTACAAGTGCCGGGGGCTGCAGGTGAAGGGCTCAGTGCAGCACATTCCATTGATTTCAGACTGATGGCAAGGTAAGCTTCTCCTCCTGAGCCATGCTCCTTCTCTTGCTTTCTTTTCACTTCTCTCTGCTCTAACAGAGCCCCCTAATTACTGTGTGGAGGAGAACATTTTCCTCACTCTGCCAGAACTCTCCATCAGATGTCTACAGAAACCAATTTTTAGAAGTTTGCAGCATTTCCCTCTTTTGCACAGTGTCACTTTAAGAAGAAACACATGACCTGGTGCAGAATGAAGACTCTTCAGTGGGTACCAGCATGACCTGCAGAGTAAACATGAACCCTGCCAGCTGCCATGGACCAAATTCATTCCTGCTGCAGCTTCAGTGACATCCTTGGAACTACTCAGGGAGGAAATCTGATGCTTACAGCCACATAACCAAATGGCTGTTCATGAGGATGTGTTACTAATTACAATTACTGAATGTTAACAGCACTACAGAAATATTGAGAGTGCCCTACATATAAAAATATTTTTGTAGCAGCTAAAGTCATAAATGAATGTACTAATTTCAATTTAAAAGCAGAAGCCAAGGGTCTGTAAGTTTGCCGAGAGGCCTCTTGTGGTCTAACACAAATGAAGTAGGGGCTGCTGGCACTTGGAAAATAACAGATGAAGAAGAAAGGCAATTGCTAGTCCTGACCTGTCAGAGCTGCTCCTTTGTGCGCCATGTCCAACTTCCCCTTACACTTCCAAGTTATCTACAGCAAATTTTCTTCCAAACTAAACAAAATCAGAGGCTTTTAGGAACTTAGAAATGTCTGCTTAATTTCAATGTCGATAAGCCACTGCTCCAACTCATTCTTAATGTATCAAAATTAAATGTTTTAAACATATTTATCTAGTTGCTATGGCTTTGCCTGGTGTGTCAGACACTTTATCCATCAAATATGACAATTGAATAATATTTTTACTTTTAGATATGGATCACAGATCCTTCTCATCATACTATTCCCTTCCCCCCTTTCCCGAGTTTTGAACTCACTGGAAAATCTGTTCCATAATACAGTGGGTAAATGAATTACAGTCACAGATGGCCTCTGGAGATTTCATATATGCTGCAATTCATTTATTCAGGAATGGAGAAAAAAAAAAAAAGAGAGACCCTTGTCTTACGAGGGTATTATCAGAGACAGCAGATCAGACACTCTAATGCTGCCTTGCACTCTGGATTTGACCCATTTCCTAAGCTTTTATGACTCGGCATTTACTATTCCTGGATTTAAAATTTTTTAAGACATACGTCAAAATCCTCAATGAAAATGATAAAATGCAAGGAACTGTGGCTGTTACAATTTATTTTTACAATCCTGAGTGAAAGTATTGTGTGCTGTTGCAGAGAGAGATGCTCAAGAGCACCAATCTTCAGCCCTGGCAATAATATTTCAGCAAAAAGAACGTAATGCACAGATGACTGTTGAGAATTAGTCAAACTTCAGTGAGCCTCGAGATCCTCATAAGAAAAATGCTAGAAGAATAAGAAATATAATATAGAAACCAGTATATAATGTTACTGCTTGGGTGTCTTGTTCAGTGTAAGTCATAAAGCCTATTTGCAGGCAAGCATTAGGGTCAGGCCCCAAGACTCACTTCTGCCTCTGAATTCAGGCCAGCGATTACGGGAGAAGGGGATGGGGTGGTTGATGCATCAGCCGTCGAGGAAAAATTAATCCTGCAATAAATGCAAAGAATTTGCCTCAAGAGTGGATCAGACAAACTCATTTCTGCTTGAGCAATGATACAAAAATACAATGCGGTCAAATGTAGTGTGGTGATTTAACCATCTGCACTGACACACCGCTGCTCCATTGCAGGGTCAGGCTGCAACAGGCTGAAAGAAGGGACCATTTATCTTTTCTTGATATTTACTCTGCTCTCATGAGACCCCACCTGGAGTCCTGTGTCCAGCTCTGGGGCCCCAGGATGCAGACCTTCTGGAGGGAGTCTAGAGGAGGGACACAAATGATGATCTGAGGGCTGGAGCACTTCTCCCATGAAGACAGGCTGACAGAGTTGGGGTTGTTGAGCCTGGAGAAGAGAAGGCTCCAGGGAGACTTTTTGGCACTTTCCAGTAACTAAAGGGGGCTTATAAAAAAGAGGGAAAGAGACTTTTTATATGGATAGACAGCAATAGAATAAAAGGTAATTTTTTAAACTGAATGAGGGTAGATATTAGGAAGAAATTCTTTACTCTTGAGGGTGGTGAGGCACTGGAATAAGTTTCCCCGAGAAGTTGTGGATGCTCCATCCCTGAAAGTATTCAAGGCCAGACCAGATGGGGTTTTGGGCAACCTGGTCTAGTGGAAGGTGTGTCTGCTCATGGCAGGAGCGGGCCTTGGATCAAGACGATCTTTAAAAGTCCCTTCCAACCCAAACCATCCTATGATTCTATCAGTATTTAACTCTTTCTGAGGGACATTTCACACTTTCGTCTCACCCTGCAATTAGGCCTCACAGCTGACACAGCCCACTGGGTGCTATAATGAAGATATTTGTCCAAATGCCAGATAAACCAGCCAACACCGCCACTCGAGTGGAACAGCATGGGCCAAGAGGCCTCACTCTGTGCCTGGTGATGCTTTGGGTTGGAAAGAAACCTCTCAAAACCTTCTTCCAGCATGTCCACAGGCCTGAAGGGAGACTGCACATCCCCCAGGGGGACTCCTGACCCCCTCCCCACCTCTGCCCTGGGGATGAAGGTCCCTGTGTGGAGATGGGTCACCTACATCCATCCCTCTAGGACAGAGACAGGACCTGCTACTGGAGATGCAGAGTGCCCACAGGAATGCCTTCACTCATCCACTTCAGTGGGAGTTTAGGGAACCAGGGGGTTAAAATGCGGGCTGAATCCTCCCAGGGCTGCCATCCCCCTCCTTGTAAAGAAGCAGCAATTTAACAGACTTGTTGCCCTGAGGTTTAATGGATGGCTCTGGCTGCAGTGCTTGGGGACCCTCTGACAGGGCGCTGTGAAAGGGCAAAGGGGGACTAATAGCTGCTGTGTTTTCCAGCAGCCCCAGCCAGAGATAGCTCTGTATATAGCTGACAAGCAGTCAACGTCTGCTCCCTGTCTCTGTTTGCACTTCATCGAGTTATCTCCTTGCAAGCAAAGAAATCCCAGCTGATTGAACAGCACATTCATCATCTGGATTTCCCCCATATCTTTTCCTGTATCAATGGTGCCATAAAAAGCCCACCAGAAAAGTCAACGGAAATCTGCTCTATCTTCCATTAAAAGCTTTTGCAGAGATCTGAAGTAAAGAAACAAATCAAAACAAACCCAAAACTTTTTTTTCCTCCCTAAAATGTCAATCAACAAACATTAAACAAAAAGATTAGTTCTGCTCTTATTTGTTTGTAAAACAAAAAGCATGAAATATTTAGCAGTATTGTAATGAAAAGCAGATGGGAATAATGCTGGCTTTCAAGGCCGCTGGTAACCACCTCCTTTTCATGCCGTGGCAGCAGCAGGACGAGGCAGGCAGCCCATTAGGACAATTTATGAACTGGACTTCCACAGAGGGAGTTCTAGCAAGAGGTCCACAGCTCGTACAGAGCAACCCTGATAACATCTGTTAGGGTTATTCATTGAAGAGGATTATATTACAATCCCTCTTAATACTACGAGTGCTACAGTAAAACCGGATGAACCTT
>VYZR01020466.1:6364-37861 GCA_013400675.1 Oxylabes madagascariensis | reverse complement strand
CAGTGAGGAGATGCACAGAAAGCGTGAAGGGAATATAGCCAGGACAGCAGAGCCAAACTTGTCAAAAGGATGCTCCTTACTATAGAAAATCATCCCAGGATATAAACTGTGAGGAGTTACCCAGGAATGGGCCAATCACTCTTTGGGGATCAGATAAGTGTTGGTCAGTGGGTCATGAGCAACTGTGTCATGCATCAGCTGTTTTTCTTAAATTTTTAAATGTATTTTCATTACTATTTTAATTAGTTTCAGTTATGAAACTGTTCTTATCTCAACCCACAAAGGTTTAGGGGAAGGGGGTGTTAATTTTTTTTTTACTTTTATTTTTCCCCCTGATTCTTTTTCCCCACCCACTGGGAAAGAGGGGGAGTGAGCAAGCAGTTGTGATGCTTAATTGACAGCTGGGGCTAAACCATGCCACCAGCTCAGGGTCTAAAATGCTCCCTGAGTGCACCTGTGCATTGCTACCAAGGGCTCTTCACTTTCCTGGGGTTTGTTTTGCATTCCTTAGTACTTAATAGAAGGCCATATTTCTTTTACCCAGAATAACTTGGAGCAGGGGATTCTCTTGAGTTTGGCTCCTTGTCAAGGTGAGGGGGAAGCATTACTCTGTGCTGGGGTCCTGTTTAATATGGGCTTGGTTTGGGCAAATTGCTGACGGTGTCCAGTGTACCTACCAAGGGCATGGAACAGGAATGGCTGGGGGTGATGGTTATTTTCTGAGTGCTGTACATGTGTTTTGTTGGCCACCAAGCTCCATCAGTGGCAGAACAGCTTCAGTTTGACCATGAGAATTTCTCTCTCTCCTCTATTAAAGACGATAATCGTGTGCAGCAGTGAGATCATGTCCCTTGAGATGAAACCTCACCAGCAAAGGAGCAAGGCAAATCAATGGTACTGAGTCTCGCTCCTCAGGCGTTGGAGATACTCATCAGAGCAATTCAGAAATGCATTTGACCCTCTCAGGGATGTGAAGCCTGACTCCACACAAGTGACACATTAAATACAAACTGCATGTAAAGCATAAATATAATTTTGACTTTCTAGCAGAAGAATTGTCAGCTCATTTTGGTTTGCCCTTGGTTGTTATGCCAGAAACATACCCAAATAGGGCTATTCTTGCTGGTGTTAGGAAACATCTGTCTTGTTTATCCTCGAACTTGGGTGCAAACAGGGATTGCTTCTGCCTTTTTGTGTGTAGTGCTTGCTGATAGCCAGAGAGTCAAAAGCTTTTCCTTTCTTTCTTTTTTTTTTAATGTTTACTTTTAATACTTTACTGTAAATGCTGTCACCCCGTTGTTCCTTTCTCACTACATTTGTTACCCCCTTTTAAAGGACTAGGACCCTCTGACACTGAACGGGGGGTACGGAAGCTGCAGGTATTGAGCTGCACGACCTGATGGAGAGCTTGTATTAGTGTTTAAAGCTCAGAGTCCTTGCTTCCATTTTTACTTTTCAGAATGAGGTGACACTGCTGACCTCTTTAGGAAAAAAAGAAGAAAGAAAAACCTTTTGAAAGCAACATGTTAAAATACTTTCTATGAAGATTTCAGGGGGTAAGCTGGCTGAAGGGAGGATTCAGTGTTGAGCACGGCGGGTGGGTGTGTTAAGGAAGAGGTGTTTGAGGGTTGTTTTTTTGGGGGGGAGGTTTAATGAAAACCATTGGAACTGGGAATTGATTGTCCTGGACCACAGCTATGAGCTGTGAGAGCACAAGCTGAGCAGGGCTGAGTGGGACGTGCTGTTTGGGACTGTCTTGCTGGAGGGATGCTGGTGGCCAAAGGAGAAGCCCAGCAGCTCAGGCTGGGGCGGCACCTCAGCAGGAGAGACCCCCCAGGACAGGTTATTTTGAGATGAGTGAAGGATGAGGAGCAGGAGCCAGATCTGTGAGCTGCCTGCAGACCTGCTGGGTACCTTTGTTTCCCACTTATGTAGGACATGATAATAGATTGTGTCCTCTAAATTTCTAATCCTTTTTATGAGTTTTCAGCCTCTAGCCTCTTGGTCAGTCCCAGTTTTCTGTTCCAACCCCACAGGAATTATTCCAGACTCCTTCTCAGAGAGGTTGCAATCAGGTCATCTGTTCCTTGAGTAACGCTTGTATTTCCTTTATTGCTCACTTCTGCAGAAGCCTTGATGCTCAGGAGTATTTCCCCTCCTTCCCTGCCTTTTGTCTGTTACTGCTGGGTTTCCTTGTCTTCGGCTTTTCATGTGGCAAATCATCACATGAAAACAGCTGCAAATAAGATGTGCTTTAAATAATTTCCCCTTAAAACTAGCTACAATGGAGCAGGATATTTGGAAAAACCTGATCTGTGTATGATACCTGACATGATGTGGTTCACCTTGCAAAGCAGAAGCAAGGGGGAGGAAAGAAGGGGCAGGATGTGCATGTGGCAGTGAGATGAGGTTGTTGCAGGAGAACTGACTGGGGAGGGAGAAGAGGCTGCTGAGTTAAATGTCAGGGGCAGTGGCTTGGATAGGGGAAAGTGCAGGAAGGCCAGGCAATGATGGCTCAGACTGCAGTAGCACATCTCAAACAGGTGTTTGGCTTTGTGTAGGCAAGGAACTCCAGAGTGATTCTAGGCGCATGTGTTCACAGAACAAGTGTGAAAAAAACACCTGGGAAAGGAGCTTAGAAAATGTACCTGAAGGGCTGTAGCTTTATTGGGCCAGTGCTAGCAATCCCAGGAAGTTGCCCAGCTTGTTCCTTGTGCTGCAGAGGAGTGGTGCCACTGGGCCCAGAGCTGGTGCTGCTGATGTAATCATTGAAGCTGGAAGAGAACTGCCAACCCCTCCATGCAGGTCCCGAGGCCATGTGGAAAGGCTCATCTTCCTCCTGCTGTCCTGGCACAAAAGAAAATTCTCCCCCAGCAGCCAGGCCTATGCTGCTGATGCACACATCTGAGAAACCAGATAAATATGAGCTTCATCCAAACCAAGCCAGTTTGACAAGAGGGCAGAGTGATTCTAGGCTGGACCTTTTCCAGCCCCTTTTTTTTTTCCAGTACCTTTTCCAGCCCCTTTTTCTTTTGCAGGGAGCAGTCTCTTGACAGCATTTGAATTAATCCATGAAGGATAAGGGCAGAAGTCCTCTCTGCAGTGCCCCTCTGAGGTACCCCAGTCACGAGCAGGCAGCACATTGCTGATCAAAGGCAGCCTGGCTGCTTTGCCAGATTTTGCAGAGCATTTTTTCTTCTCTCCTTTTAGTGCAAGTTCTCAGCTGTTCACATTCTGATCACACAGGAGGAGCTATTTTCTGCAGCAACAGCTTTCTGTGCTGGCTGTGCTCAGGCAACTCTGGCCTGGTATTTGATTATCACAAAAAAAAAAAAAAAAGGTGGAGAAAAATATGGTTCTCTAGAATGTACATGAATGAATTTGAAGTATGGTGGGTTTTTTTGATTGGCATTTTTTTTGCAACTCATCTTGGGGAGCTGCCTTGGGCAGAGGAGCCACAGCTGCCTTCAGAGCTGGCTCCTGGAATGGAGCTGGAGATCATGCTGGGGTTCATGTTAGCCAGTGTTCTGTGTCTGCTTTGAGCACTTCTAGTCAGTCCTCAGAAAACCAATATCTCCTATAAGAAGCACCTAGAGAGTCATAAATACTGTAGGATACTTAAGCACTTTCTACCCCCATTAAAGATGGATATGAAAATGGGTGTTTGTTTTGTAGAGAAAGCTTAAGGGATGTGTAAAATGCCAGTGCAGAAAACAGTCATGCAATTATTTACTTCTGCCTGAGATAAAGGCATGGAAGATGTGAGACCTAAAAGCAGTGAAAGGAAATAACACAATGCAATATCCTATTGATCTGTGGGATTTTCTACTGCTTAAGATGGTGGCGCCACAAGTAATGTTTGTAGTTGTACTAACTAGAATTAAAATAATTATAGGATGGAAACAAACCATGGCAAAAACTCCTTAGGGGTTAAAGCTTTCTGTTTCTCACTTGTTGGCGGATGGGGTCCAGGGGTTTCTGCCATTCCTGTATATTATTACTGCAATGCCCAGTTATATGTGCTATGAGTGCTTTGTGTCTCACTCTGGAGCCACTGGTAACATTTTCCTGGGCAGGCTGAGTGCCAGGTCCTTGGCTGACAGAAATCGATGTAGTGCTGCTGACTCTGGGCTCAGCCAGCTCCCTCCCACCCCAGCGCCAGTAGGGAGCTCACACATGAAAAAAAAATCAGAATATGTCCAGCCAAGAGGGAAAGAAATGAAAGAAAACCCTGCTTCTGCTAGGGGGATAAGCAGCCTGGCACCCCAAAGCAAGCCAGGGAACAAGGTGCTGAGGGTTGGATAGCAAGGAAGGTGTGGTGTGACTTGGACAAGGTAGCAGGGAAGGTGTGGTGTGGTCAGTAGCCCCGTGACAATAAGTAAATGTTTATTTTAATTATGGTGCACTACAGAGCTGCAGTGGAAAGCATTTTCCTTAATTCCAAGCCCTAGTTCATACATGGCTGTAATCACTAGCCCAGCAAACCCAGGTGACAGGATCTGTGTGGGAGCTGGGGGTCAGGTGATCATAAGGACACAGCTCGACCTCTCCCTAAGCAGCATTGCTGTGTGCACCAGAACAGCTTACTTTGAGGATTCTGCTTTTATTTCTTCCTTTCCAGGGTAAAGAGAGGGTCAGGTTCTTCAGAAGTTGGGAGGTGGGCTCCTGGCCTCACCACCCTCACAGAGCTTCCAAGGTACCCAAGCCCAGGCTGAGTCCTGAGATGCCTTGCTGCTTGTTTGAAGCAATAGGTAACAATTTAGATTATTTCTTTTCAGGATGCAGCAAAGTGTCCATTACACTTCAGGCCAAATATATTTTCTGTTATTAGAAAGAAAAAAATATTAAAAATAAAATCCAGTGACTGAAGGAACCAGGGAATTTTTTCATGGGAAGGTTTGACTACATTAATTTGCATTAAAGCTGATCGATGAGGGCTCAGGTTGCATCATCCTTCATAAAAGAAAACTGGCTCACAGGAATAGCTTCTTCTCCACTGATATGCTGCTTCAACAGGCAGGTCTTGGAGACCACACAGGGATTTAAAAACAAGCCCCCAAAGTTAATCCGTCAGCCCTCTGTGAAGGGATGCATTATGTTATTAGTGAGAACAAGGCAGTCCACAAAAGACTGACGCCTTTCTTCCTGCATCCCCTTTTTGTTCCCCCAACCCCAATATCCATCTGTACCCTTGGATCTTGCCAAACAGTCATTAATCAGATCTGTGGGTCTTCTCTCCACGGTAGCAAATGGTCAGGAGGCAGGTGGGAGCTGAGGCTTGTGCTACAGACTTTCACACAAGCAGGGAAACGGGCTTCAGTTTAATACTTACTGGACTGGCTGTGGAAAAAAGCCTTAAAATTTGTCTGCTCTGTTTTCACCTGCACGTCTAGGAGCAGGCACTCATAAGACTGTGTTTTTATCCACCAGCCCAAAAATGTGTGAAGGAAATATTCCTGTCAGAGCCAGGTAAGACAATTTTCCTTTCCGTTCCTAATGTCCCCTTATGATGCCATAATATCTTGTTTTCCGTGTTTATTTTCTTTTCTGAAGAGAGCCCCAAAGGCTCTCCCAAGGAAAAAAATCCTTTGCCCATTTTGACTCCCTTTCCCTCTCGTGTGATGCTTCAGCACAGCTTTGAATGAGCCTCTGGTATCAGCCCACAGGGATTTCTGCCGGCTCCATAGCGCAGTGTCTGAGTCATGCTCTAAAAATAGCCAGGAAAATGTCAGCCCAGCCAAAGTCATTGGCTGATTAACGAGGAACTTTCATGATTCTGTGTACCTCCAGATATGCTCCTGATCTTAACTATGGAGCTGGGCTTTTTAAAAATAAATATATATATAATAAATTAGAGGTAGTGAGTTAAAAAAAAAAAACCCAAACTGTTAAGGGTAATGCAGAAACAGATTTCTTTCTCCTCCCCAGGAGTGTATGTAATTAGCAAAGGGCTAGAGGGACTGTCTGGCTGGGAATGCAGTGTGTCTCTTCCAGCAAGAGGAATGAGAAATTAAAAACTGCACCGGGCTAAAGATGGAGCAAATCTTTTGTCCTTGAGGGCAATGTGGTGCTGTGACTCTGGTCCGTGCAGAAATAGGAATGGTCTGGGGACAGCCATAAGCCAGGGACATGGTGGAGAATCAGCCATGGTGCCTGTGGGGGCTTCTCAGGCAGAGGAGTATGGAACTCCCCTTGCCAGGAGGAGTTTCGCTTACCCAGAGGGACAGATCTGCTTTACCAGGACTGATGCGGTTAATATCTCCCTCCAGCACCAGTTGTGCAGTGTCACCCCATGCAATGGATGAGCAGCTGATCTCTGAGCTGGGGTTAGGCAGAGAGCTGGGAGAGAGGTGCTGATGGAGGGACAACACCCCAGTGCCAGAAATACCTGTCTGCTGCCCGTGCTGAGGGTGTGCCTGAGAGAGCATCTGGCAACAGCCCCATCAAGAGCCTTGGAAAATAAATAAAATTAATCTTATTTCTCTAAAAGCTGATGTGGTGCCAAAGCAGGCGTGGCCACTGCAGCAGCAGCAGCCGCCTGTGGTGGCCACATGTCCCTTGGGCCAGGCACACCAAATGGTTTGTGGTCCAAGGATGGTGGAGACAGACCTGAAATACCTCATCTGGAGAAACGAGGGAATGAATTGACAGTGAGCAGATTGGGCACTGGTGCCTGACAGCTACTTCCAGATAATGTTTTGCTGGCAGTTACCTGTTCCCATTAATTAATTCTGGAAAAGTCTTTGCTTCTTGTTTTTGATTTTTTACATGGGGCTCAGCCAAAGGCTGCTACCCATATGGGCCAGGGGAGAAGAAAAGGTGTGCTCAGATATGGCCAAGGTGTTGGAAACAGCAAGGGCAAGGGTGGACATGCCAACACCCTGTCCAATAAATTGGTCTGCACTGTGTGCCAGGCAGGGAGCATTGCTTTGCTGCAGCTTTGGCAGTCCCTTCACATCCCCCTTGTGAGCTCCTCACCAGAGCCCAGAATACTGGGAGTCAGGACCAAAACAACAAAAGTATGGATGAGCACACTGCCCCTGCACACAGTCCTTAAGGCGTCCATTCAAGTAAATAAGCCTTTCTATACGTGTTTTCAGGGAGTGTGTATGTTAAGTTACGTGAAAAGATGTCTTGCTAGGACTAGTAGCTAAACAAAGTTGCCGTTAATGACAAGGAAGAGAGGGGGAAAGCTTTTAGCCTGACATTTCTGATGTGCTTTCCTTTAGAAGAGGAAGGAAATGTGACACTTTGACAGACCTCGTCATGCTTGATGCAGCACAGCAGGATGCTCTCTGCAGGTACAGACTCCAAATAGCTTTTCCACCTCAAAAGCAATCACCTTCTCCCTGCACATCACAGCTCTGGTGGGCACATGAAGGTGAAATTACATAAATAGGGCTGGAGTGGGGTTCCCCTGTGAGGGGTCCTGATGCCTCCATGGTGTGGATGTGCCTCTGCATCCAGCTGGGTAGATGCTCATGGGGATGCAGTGACATCCCTGGCATCATTCTCTGTGCTCATCCTTTAAAGACTGACCCGTGGTATTGCCTGAGTCAGTGGGTGGGAGGGCTGGGGGGCACACAGTGGTGCTGCAGGGGCATCCTGACTGATGGCTGATGTCTTTGTAGGAACAGGTTCTCTGCCCCCACACAGGTTCTTGCTCCTCCTGAGCTCACTGCCTCACTCCTCTGAAATTTAAGGTCAGTGACCATGGAGGAGCTACCTTCTTGTCAGCTCGCTGAGCCTCACGGATGAGCGAGCACTGCCTCCAAGGCTGATACTCAGCTGCTGGGCATGCAGAACAGTCAGGGTGTGCAATGTGCTCTCCAGGATCTTTGCCAGGCAAAGGTCTCCATTTCCTGCAGAGGAAGGATAACTCCTCTCCAAATGCACCTCCCTCGCTGTGCAGTGAAAAAAAGCTTTACGTGCCTCAGTGAGGGAAGGGGACACAGTTTGGTTGACCCTGTCTTTGGGTATCCCTGGTTCACAGTGCCTTAGAAAAGTATATTTTCATGCTAAATGGAGTGCCCCCCCTTTTCCAGCTCCTACCTAGGCACTACTGGAGATTGAAGAGAGATGAGAAAACAGCCATGTGCTTCACAAAGAGGATGCACAGGTGAGAGTGGGTAGATTGCTTAATTCAGTCTGAAAACCAGATCCAAAGGAGCAAGGGCAAGATGGTGGATCAAGCAGCACAGCAAAGTCCATGGAAGTGACCTGGCTGTTGTTCGAACTGATGTAATTGTTAAAAAGAGGCTTAAACATTCAAAGGGACAAAGTGTTTCAATCTTTCCCTGATGCTGCTTACCACTGAAATGTATGCTATGAGAAAGAAAATATTTCTGCCAAGTGACTTGTAAATAAGTATTCTTTCATGACCTCTGAACTTCAGTACATGCATTTTTATCAGGTGGTTCAATGCAAGTTAGCAATAACGTTTCCCTGGTTTGTCAGTCCTTCCTC
Source organism: Oxylabes madagascariensis (assembly GCA_013400675.1). Taxonomy (NCBI): domain Eukaryota; kingdom Metazoa; phylum Chordata; class Aves; order Passeriformes; family Timaliidae; genus Oxylabes; species Oxylabes madagascariensis. Next base: position 29,395 of record VYZR01020466.1, on the reverse strand, counting down.
TTTCACTGAGGACAATGGAGGCACAGCAGAGAATGGGGAGTACAGCAGTTTATCTGTGCTAGGTGAGGCCTCTTCCTTCTCAATAATCAAAGAATAATTTTTCATGCCATGTTGGTGTCGTAATATGCTCTCACCATCCATCAGTGTTCCCCTGCACAGTAACCCCATCTGTCATCCCTCATAAATAGGTTTGAAGGATGTAATTTGTTAAGCAGGCAGTGCAGCTTGAATAAATATTTCAGGGCCACAGACAATAAAACAGAGTGAGGGACGAATGAAAATCTCCCCCATGAAGACAGTATCCTACAGATATTTTATACTATTCTGGCCATTACCAGACCACCTTCCACATGAACATGTGGGTGAACATCTGGAAACAAACAAGTGGGCACCCCGGTTACAAAGACCATTAGCAGAAAGGGAGACTGTCCATATTGGCACATATGGACACAAAATATCATGGAATATAGATCATGGCAGTCCAGAGACACATCTGAATACCCCAGCATAAATCTGTTGATGTGCTGATTTGCACCAGGTGGAAGCCACTGTCTTCTTCCCCGTGGTGTCACTCTTTTTTTCACCCTGCTCTGGGGTCTACTGATTGGTAATCAAAGGAAAATCCCCAAACCTTGAAATTATTTCTGCTCCCTTCTTTATGAGCTAAGATGCAGCTGCTAAAGTATCATTTGAAAATAGTTTTAATAGCAGTAATATTTAATTTTATCCTTCTTCAAAACACAGGTTATACATGAAAATTAACATAGGTCATGGGAGGTGTGGGTTTTTACTGCAATATTTGTATCTGAAGGATTCCTTGGAGCATAATCTTATTCTGAGGGGAAAAAAGTAGTCACTCAATCCAGATCAATATAATTCACTTTCAGACTTAAGCTTGAAGGAGTTAAATTTGTTCTTAAATGTGTCTGAGGAGTTATTTTGGAATGATTACATAGGTTCTCCATTACACTGAAGTTTTGTTCTTTGAACAGATTAGCAAATTCCACTGATTTATTTTTCCCCCTTACCTTTTTTCTCCTCCTCCTTCTCCAATTACTTTGATACTCAGCTACTAAAAAGCAGGCAGGAAATGCTGAGGGATTGACCTAGAGCTGGCAGCCAGCCTATGAAAACCTCACCAGCTCAGAGCAGTGTTTCCTTAGCACTGCTTTTTCCTGCGTTCTGGAACTAGTACTGGCACTTATTATCAAGATGAAGGTAAATGCCTCTCTACAAATTGTCTAGGTTGGGGTTTTATTCGGTTTACAACAGGAAATGTGGTGGAAACAGGTGTGTAACTTTTGCACGTTATCCACCTGTTTTTTGTATATGTTAAATGTCATGGACTGACTACATCACCGTCTCAATATCCTGATGATGATCTGCAGAGAAATGCTCTCTAGAGGTCCTTCTGCATGAGAAAGACATTATTTCTTCATTTTGATCCAAGTGAGACCCAACTCTAAGCTTAAACAGAATTTACTTTGTTGATGGTCCTCTATTATCGATGATTACCGAGGGTGGCTCTAACTCAGGGATCCCTTCAGTGTTGTTCCTACCCCAGGTTGTGTTTGATGTCTGAAGAGGTCAGAAGTTTCCTTTATACTTCTGGGGACACTGAGGACTCTCACAGATTTGAACAGAGGGTGTTAGCTACTTCTGCAGGCATAATCAGAGGTTGGGGTCTAAAGCTTAGAGCTAGCTGTTGAAACTTGAAGGTTTGGCTCCAACAGGCATTTTCAACTACACGATCCTTTTTTTTACAAAAACNTCCCATTGGAGTGATGGATGTGACTGTGCCAAAGCCATGATCCTGTAGCAAAGTCTGGTCTTTCTCTGGAGGTCCTGTGGTGGGTAGCAAGCTCTTGTCCTCTGGGAATCCGGTGGGTAGTGCTGCCCATGGTGTTCCAAGCCCCAGATTATATCCAGGTAGGAATGTTTGGTTCCTCCCTTTGGGTGGAGCATTTTGCACTGGGATGATGTAATTCTGAGTCATGCTGGGAGACCTTGATGGCCCCTTATCTAAGATAGCCCCCTGAAGGGAGTTACCAGGGCTGACACATGGAGAAGATAAAGAACACTGCCCCTCTATCTTAACAATTTATGTAGATGGGGATAGAATACATACTTTTGGTTACATCTTACATTGTAACCTAAGACATTAGGGTGGGTACAGACCTCTGGATGCCATGTAGTCCAACCCCTCTGCCAAGGCAGGGTCACAGGAACGTGTCCAGGTGGGCTTGGAATGTCTCCAGAGAGGGAGATTGCACAACCTCCCTGGGCAGCCTGTTCCAGTGCTCTGCCACCCTCATGTTGAGCTGGAACTTGTGTTGTAGTTTATGGCCATTGCTTCTGGTCCTGGGCACCCTGAAGAGTCCGGCACCATCCACTTGGCATCCGCCTTTGAGATATTTATATACAGCAGAAATCAATTAAAATGAGAAGAAAACTATAAAAATGTAGATAGGCATGAAGGCCTGTAACTGCTTTGCTGAAACATGCAAGCAACAGCTGGGCGCTCTCTTACCCAAAATAATGGAATTGTGAAATGGTTTGTGTTGAAACGGACGTTAAGGATCACCTAATTCTGATATCTGGGTTTGGGCTTGTGCAAGATTGTCTTCATCTCTATGGCAATATCTTTCAGTATCGAGAGCTTGCTTCCTTCCCCCTCCTTGCTTTTTTTAGGAAAGAAAAAAAAATCAGTCTGATCCAGACACACATGACTTTCCAATCTCTGAAAAGCTCTGTATCTCTTCTTGCCTTGCAAGCAATTACATTTCATCTTTTCAGAGCAAGCCACAAATGAAATAAGTCAGGAAGCTGTGCAGAGAATGAAAAGTATTGCTGGCTGCTTTTCTCTCCAGATGTCAACAAATTGATTTCTGAGATTTTTCCATATTATATATATACATATTTATATATATATGTGCATGCATTTTGAAATATGTTAGGGCTAGTGATTATTTTATGTAAAATTGAACCAATCTTTTCTGAAGCTGTTGTACCAGATTACCTTCAAAACTTTTCAACCTAAACTTTCCTGATTAACTGCCTTGAATTTCCACAACTCGTTTTCATGGCTACACAAATACCACTTCCATGCAGAGACAGGCTGCCAGAAAAGCTGAATTGTAAGATATGAAATAGCTATTTCTCCTAAATTACTTGTACAATTTTAGAGATTGAATGCTTAAGCCTCCATCCCACACCACAAAATATGCAAAGACACAGACTTTGGTCTTTATGTGAAAGACCTGTGTTTCTATATGGAAAAAAAGCTCCAAAGTACAATATTTTATGGTCGTTATTTTCAATCTTTATTTTCTCTTGTCTGCAGTTGCTGATTTGTAAAGAGCTATGAGCTGTGGTCTTTTGAGACAGTTGCTGCCCATGAATGCTGCTGAATGGGAAAGAAAAACCCCACAGATCATCAGGTTTTTCTTTGGCATTTGACAGCTTCTAGAAAGGGGCAAACCAAAGTCATTAGTATGGGTTTACAAAGCTGTTGATAATGCATGTGCATGCAATATAATAATACATCATAAATTAATTCTACAGAGACACTAATGAAGTTTATGCATGGGCAACCTTTAGAACAGTACTGAGAATCATTTCAAAGTTTCCAACTGGTTAAAATGTTCACTTGTTTAAGGACTGGCTGTTGTTAATAGAAAGTGTCAGTGTTTTGTACCAAAACTTGTTTCAACTCTGGAATCAGTTTAAGACACCCCACGAGTAACTTAGAAAGGACTTCGGAGGGGGGGGGGTTGTATGTTTCTATGTTTATGGACTGCTCTGCATAATTCGTAGCTGATATTTTATGGGATAGTGTTGTATTTTCTAAAGTATGCTTAACTAACCTGCATAGCTAAAGACTAAATAATGCCTCTGGTGCTCTACCTGTTGTGAAACAATTTCATAGTTAGTCATGCCTAGCAAAACTAATGAAAGTGCTGAAAGTGGTTTCCTGTTGTGGTTACATGCTGCTAACAACTCTACTTCTGGATGCTGCACAGAAAATAAAAAACAACACCACAAAGCAGCTTTTTTGTATTTTAGTGGAGCGTATAATACTACTTGAAATGTGTATTTCTTGACAAATTATTTTGAAAGATTCATTCAATACATCCTACTTTTTGTTTTATTAGGGACAAAATAGAGATTTCAAGAATAATTAATTTTAGTAAGGCAGTCATGGTGCGCACACGGATATACTTACTAGTTGTGAGATAATGACTTTTCTCCATGAATCTATTAAGTAAATTTATTACTTTCAATCATAGGTACAGGCATATTCCCCTTCTGATTTATCATTGCTGTCATCTTTCATTTATTCTGTCATCTTTGGTTTGTTTACTGGTTTTTTTTCTTTCTAAAGGTATTTTTGACCCTTCTGATATGAAACCCTTTCTGGAATGGTTCCTTTAATTCTTTGTTGTTCTTGTGTCTCATCATCGCGTTCAGTCATACCTAAACCTTCACCCAATCTATTTTCCTTGCTGTCTTTGGGTGATTTTATGATGATTAGTTTATTCCCTGACCATCTGCCTTATGCCCAAAATGGTGGTTGTAGTTTTTAGATGGGTCCAGGGGGAGGGGGAAGCCTTGGGGCTCTTCAGTGGGCTTTTCCAAAGCCTCACTTCCCCGGGCGTCCAGCGTGGTGTGGGGAGAAGGCTTTCTGTGTGAAGTGATCTCTCTTGTGAATTCATGGTTTGTTGGTGGTTTGTATTTTGGAGTGTAATCTTACCCTGAAATTGTGCAGTGAAAGTAGACAACTTCATTCTGCTGTGGTGGAGCAAGCCTGACCCTGCTCGCATCATCGTGATGGAGAAGGAGGAAAATAATGCGGTTGTAGAGAGGACAGTGGCCCTCCTTTGATGCTGTGGGCCTGTGCAATCCTAGCCAAAGTACTGAGCTGAAGTTGAAAGAGACAGCCAGAAAGAAACTACCTCTAACAAAACACAGTTGCCCAGAGGAGCTAAAAAAGGAGACAGCTGTGCTAGTGCCTTGCTATCTGTTCACCACGTGCACTGGCCAGGATCTGGCAGAGTTGACTGCATACACCTTGGTATGAATTGCCAGCATCTTTTTGTTGACTGAATTCTCCTGTGGTGCAAAAAAAGCAGATAGTAAGGCACTGAAAGAATCTGCCAACATTAAAACACTGTGATAATTTGATATGCTGCCTCAGTCCTTTAATGTCTTCCCTTTTGCTCTTCTCCATCCCTTCTTCCCTACATTTCTACTAGTTGTCTCTTTTTCTGCCTCTATTTCAGTATTTACATATACTTTCCCCTTCAACCCTAAGCCATTTCTTTCTGTGTTCTTTCATTTCTTTCATCCCTTTCTTTCACTTTCATTTCACAGTAGCCCTGAATGGGTTGAAGAAATGATTCATCTTCCACCCTTAGTCCTGGCACAGGTTACAGAATGGCTCCAAGGCACATGTTTTTCCCTGACTTCTGATGCTAGCAAATGGTGACTTTCCACCCGTAATAGCAAATATTTTGCATATTTGTATCTAGACAGGATATGAGCCTCCATCAGGAACACTTTTTTTGAGTGCTTTTGCTACTTCTCCGTATGTGCATGAGTAGGTACCCTGGAGCTTTATACTAATATGTTTTGGTCCAGTGCCATAAATAAGGGAAAGCCTTAGAGTGGAACTGTGAGGAGACATTAGGACCTTTTTGGGCATCCGGAAAGCAGGCAAGTACTGGACTGAATTAACCTGGAGCTGTGCAGCTTACAGCCATTTAGGCTATACTAGGTCTAGCTCCAGCTCCCCATCAGAGGCTGGCTGTGTGACGGTGAGCAGACTGGTGGAGAAGCTGTCTGAGCACCCAGACCGCCACTGTTGCCAGTAAAAGTAGGCATTTTGTGTGGAGACAGAAACACTGATCCCAGACTCTCAGCAGCTGCTTGGTGGGCAGCCAGGAGGAGTGGGATGGAGAGTGAGCAGCAGTTCACAGCCTGCCAAAGAGATGGTTTTGTTTGCTTGTTAAAATAGTGTGATTTACTGTGGTTTATTTAACAAAGAAACCCAAATGAAGACAAGCTCCCTGTAGCTATGGCTGTGTAACCACTGGGTTGCATCAGCAGGACTTCTCAGAAACAGTAGTGGGATCTGCTTTTTCCTGGGGAGGCAGGACAAGGTAGCAAAGACTAAAACTGTGCTGTGATTATAAGCAGAACAAAATGACAGATATGTCTTGGGGATGGTTTATGATCCCATATCATTTGGGGGGGGATTATTTTGTTTTGTTTGTGCTGGGGCGGCCACTTCAGCACTGGGACTGGCTTGCTGGTTTGTTTCTCTAGCGCTCTGCTGTTGGGAAGCCCAGAGCCAGTGCCCGCTGTGCCAGCACCTGGAACACCCTCATTCCCTGCCAGAGGCCACCGCTCTCCTCACAGCCCAGACCCAGGGACCAGCCAGAGCCTGCAGCAAACGCTGGGAGCCTCTCCCGGCTCCATGTTCGGGAGCAGGCTGCCACTGCCCAGCTCTCAGGGTTTCTTTGCCGCTGCTCCAGATTTTTGCTACGCTGTAACTCACACCCCAGTCCTGCCGGGATGCCTGGAGGTTCCAGCTACAGCTGTGGAGTTTCTGATACATCTCATCTACCACTCTGTGTTTTTTCTCATCCTGGCCGTGCCATCTTGCTGCTTCCGAGGTTCCTGATACAGCTCCTTTGCTATCCAGAGGGGTCATCGGGATTGGCTAGACCTGTGAGTTTGTAAAGGAAGCCCCTTCTCCATCCCTCCCTGCTGGCTGAGCCGCCATTGTCCGCGTGAGGGAGGGGCTGGGCCACAGCGCCCCCTGCAGGCGCGGGGGAATCATCGCCCCCGCCCTGCCCGGCCGGGAGCCAACAGCGCCCCTGGCGGCCGTGCCCGGAACTGCACCCACGGGGAAAGGGCCTGACGGGCAGAGAAGGCCGCGCTCGGGGCTCTGCTGCTGCTGCTGTTTGTTTGCCTTGTTATACATAGATATATTCTAGTAAAGAACTGTGATTCCTTTTCCCATATCTGAAAGCCCCTTAATTTCAAAGTTATAATAATTTGGAGGGAAGGAGGTCATATTTTCTGTTCCAAGGGAGGCTCCTGTCTTCCTTAGTGGACACCTGTCTTTCAAACCAAGACACAGATATTAACCTTTTAATTGGATTTCACCTTAAAAGAAGAGTTTTAATTTACTTTAGATGTTCCTGACTTACAACAGTAGTGTACGTGGCTCAGAAATCTCTCAACTCTTTCTTTTTTTCTTACATCTGAAACTTGGCTTTCCTGTTTGTTTCAGTTTTCAGAAAACTCTAAAACTCCAAAGTGTTGCAATTCAGGACTGTTAGAAATTCTGCCGTGGCAATGTGACCACAGTATGTGTACTGATATTTTTGTTTGAAAATAAAATTGGCAAATGATTCACTGCATACTGTCATACTTCAGTACTGGCAAATACTTCTTACAGATTGTCTATAAATAAATGCATATGGATAAATAAAATGTGTATCTGTAATTTACAAAAGTTCACGTTATGCAAATTAAAAAGCAACACTGAAGTAATTTATTAAAATTTTCATAAGCTCAAAATCCTTACCACAAAGGTTGTTTGTGGGTGTCTACACCCCCTCAAGTGTAATGTGTAAAATTATAATTTAAATCAATACATAAGGTTCTATAGATAGCTTCATGTGCAGTGGCAAACAGGATGGGAGTTCAGCTGGGAGTATATCTAACAAGTATACTAGATTTCTGGAAGGTTTAGGAACAGATCTGAGCACATGCAGTATAAAGCACAGGTATGATCCTCTCTGATACAGCAGATTTCATTTGTATGGTGTTCTAAAGGCCTTCTCTAACACAGATTTCCACCCCTAAAACTAGAAAAAAAGTTCTTCATGCAGACATACTTCTTCCTGACTATTGATTTCTGGCATACCTCTGATACGTTGATCTCTAAACTAAGAAAAAATGTGGCAGGTTTTTAGAAAAAAAACTATTTTAAAATGCCTGACACGTTGTCCAAAACATAGCCCCATACTATCTGATATGAAGAAAATTAACTTCACCCCAGCTGAAAACAGCACACATTTAACAGAAATTTCTGTTTTGGAACAGATCAACTTTTACATATCTCTTCTGCTACATCGAGGTAAATGAGCAGAGAAGAGTAAAATTATGTCAGAACTCCTATAAGACATTCAACAAAATGGTACAAATCTATAGAGATGCTGTTATCAAGGCCATCTTGGAGGTAACAGTCCATGTGAATTGCCAATCAAATGAAGAGCAAAATAAAATATTTATTGTATTGGAAACTCTTGGGGTAGCCCATGTTGTAGTTCATTTGCCACTGAAGTTGTAATCCCATTGCCATAGCTCTGCATGTGTGTAATTGTTGGCTGTGTGACTTTATCAACAGATTTCTGATATTTTCCATGACTGCTCTCTGTGGCTGTTTTTAAGCAAAGAGGAAAATTTCACAAAATTACACTTGGTTTTTGAGCTCTACACCACTTGGAATATCCACATGAAAAGATCCGAAATATAATATTGTGTAGAAAACTACTGCTTATAGTCAGACACATAGTCAGCTGCAAAATCTGATTTACTGTAGATAGATTCTCCTAGGTAGTGGGATGGAAGGGAAATGGCTACACAAGACAGATGAATCATTTGTAAATATTCCTGAGGGGAATATTCCTTATTCTTACCAGTACCTACTGGTCCCTTATTCCCTCTCCAATTTCTTGCCATACAGTTCCCTCGGGACAGGTAGCACAGAGCAACTCCTTCCATAGGAGCCACAACACAATCACAAGCAAATATGAAGTAATTGCCCAGAGAGCAGAAATTTCCTCCAAGGGGAGAGGAAATTTACCATTAATTTTGCATTTTTATGTTCAAACAGCCAACCTCTGTATTTTTCTGAAACTTGCACAATGATATGTGATGGTACTCAGCCAGGAACAGTGCAGAAATTGCATCCACGGTGTTGGTTTCTACATTCTTTTGGGTAGACACACTATTACAATACCAAAATAAACTACCACTCTCTTCTGCTTACAGGGAGAAGAGGGGGTTGGAAGAAAGTAAAGAAGATTCTAATGAAGAAATACCAAATTTTGCAGCTTGGATTCAAGAGGTGAGAACGATCAGATTTAACAAACAGGCTGAGGGGTGAGTTGTGATGAAATCCCCTCCTTAATATCCACCAGGTCGTGGCAATGTCCCCCTGTAGTGACCTCTGCAACTCTAGGTAGCTCAGGAGCCAGCCAGCACTCACTTGAAGCAATACACCTGTGACCAGGCATTTTCTGACTCATTTTCCTTCAGCTACCTCGTTGGAAGGAGGAAAGTTAATCCCAGACATTGAATGGAGATGGGAAAGGCCTGAACTTCAAGCCAGTGAAGGGGGTAAACTGAGGGTTTTTATTTCTTTTGAGAGTAAGCAGAGTAGGCCTTCCATGCTGCTTCACAAAATTGATTCATACCTTTTCCCTTCCTCTGATAATCAAAGACTTTTTTATCTCCCTCCACCTAAATATTCTCTCGCAAACTTCCTAGAGAAACTACAGATTTACTAAGGGTCCAGTAGACATCACACTGGGTACCACTTCATCCGAAAGTTACAGACGGGCATTTCAAAGCCTCCTTTGTCCACACCTTTTTAGTGAATGCTGAAATATATCAGGTTTTTTTGATCTACAAAGCCAATAATAATAACAACAAAAACGTGCATTCTTTCTTCTTTTAGGTTTCAGGGAGCTCATGCATTAGGTTTATATAGCAGAGTGCCTTCAGTGAGAAGCTGCCAGAAGTTTCCCCTACGTGTGATGGAGGCAATGCCAGCCAGCTCTAACATGGATCTGCTGCTGGCCAAAGGAAAGCCCATCAGCAACGGTGGCAGCACCTCTGGGATAAGAGGTTTAAGACAGGTAAAAGCCTCAATTACACAATTACAGCTAGAGAGAAGAGTGAGTGAAACAACACTGTGAGTGTGGAGGTCAGTGAAGAAGGAGGTGGAGGAGGAGGAACCAGGTCAGTGTTGTTTTACATGGCTTGTTCAGAAAATTAGCAGAAACCAGTTCATCTGCTTGGGTTTTTGCAAGGCTGTGTGGAACTACTGCAACGGCAATCCTCTTCTAAATTAGACCAAGTACATTATTTATGGGGGATTTTAATGCATTCCACTGCAAATGATGCAATACTTTCAAAAGAATTCAGCTCTTCAGATTTCAGTATCTTAACTAATCTTGGTGCTGTCATATTATTTTCAATAAGCAGGCAAGTAAGTGGTAAACAGTTTATTACCCATCATTTACATGTCAAACCAAGCATATTCATCAACATTTCAGCAACCATCTAGTTCCTTCATGAACATGTAACAGAAGTTTTTAAGTGTCAGTTCAGATACCAGCTGCCACATAATAATTTTTGAAGTATTTAGTCACAGAAAGAAACATTGAGGAGGAATCTAGCTTCACTGATTGCACTGGAGTTGCATTATGAATTTCTCTGCTGTATGCCACATACTCATGTATTTTGTAAGCAAGTATAGAACATCTCAGACACTTAAGAAAGATAAGATAAACCGGGTAAAATGAAAGAAAAACAAACAGCACAATAACTTGTGAAATAGTTAAGGTAATGATTACTCAACTATACCCCATTTGTCCCAATAAATAACTGCAAATTGACTTAACTCTGTAAATCCTTTAATACACAAAGGTTTAAATGGTCAGACCAGTATCTTGGCTTTTATTTGTTTTAGTAGGTAGGTTTATTCCTCATTTTTCTTGGAGTGCTGCTTCTCTGAATTATTTCACATCTGATGTACACTCTATTTTAGGATAACATGGATAACAGAACCAGTGTATAGAAAAGCAAGGATCATCATCAGAGAGTAAACAAAATTTATTCTGAATTTAAGGATAAACAAACCTAACCACTTTATGAATGGGCAATGTTAATTCAGTCTCATGACACATATCAAAGTATTTAAATTCAGGTACCTAGCATAAGTAATTAATGAAGGGATTCTGGGGTAAGTAATTACTAAGTGTTAACACTCTTAAAGACAATTTAAGTCCAGCATTTCTCTGTTGTCCAACATAACTTATGTTGTTCCTCAAGAAATCTGTCATCTCCAACTGGTTAAAACTGTTAATTACATGAGCATGTAATGAAACCATCATAATCTTCGAAAGAAACTTCATTTCTTGCCAGTGTTTGTCTTTAAACATTCTCACTCATGTCATGCTAAAGAAACAGTGCCAGGGAAGCTGTTGGCTGAACTGGTTTGGTGACTTCTCATCTGCCTGGTTGCTGGTGGCTCCAGCAGGTGCCAAAAGGAAGGTGCAAGATGGATTTGGATCACTGAATTTCAGAAAAAGGGCCAATTCTGCTGTTACCAAGATGTATACCTCTGGGTTTTTTCCTAGCTTCGCACTGAAACATAGTAACTGTGCACTGCTACATTAAAATATCAGCTGCCATCAAATGTTTGTCGGCTTTCCATTTATGTTAGTAACATTGGCTCAGCTGTGTGTAGTCTCTTAAAGCATATCCACAGAGCTGTTTTTCTTCTCAGCTTTACCATTGTCAGCTTTCTTATCACAGGAAATTTAATAACTTCTTTGGAGTTTTCATTCTTAAACCTTTTCTATTTTCATTCCACTGGAATATAGAAGTGTAGATGTTGAAATTCATACATTTATCTGTATAGTGATGCAGTTTCCACATTTAAAAACAAGCAGCTCTGTTAATTAGCTGGTTAGATGTAACAAACTATGGACTGGTTAGTCCATCACTGAACTTTGTTACAATAATAGAATAATTAATCTGCCGCACTGTTAACAAATAATTTCAGGCTGAGAATATAATTGTTCTTGCACAGTCTTGTGGAATTAGAGCCTGTCAAACAAAGCTTGCTTCTATTTTGGCAGGGTGAAATCTTTGGTCAACAGAAATAGTAGGGTTGGTATCATATGTCTGGATTTTGCCAAAGAAATTTTAATTGTAACGACAGATTGTATATAAAATTAACTTGGTCATAAAATCTGGGTGTAAAAAAAAAACCCCAGAGATATTGGAGAATAAGGGGATAATGGTGCATGGGAAAGCTGGTAGGAGTTCCTGTATAATTTTAATATTCTACACGATCAATTCTGTGCTAAAGAAATTTTATGACAATTTTTCTGAATGACATAGGGATTGACAAGATAAATAGTGATGTAAGGTCACTGCTATATCAGGACTTGGATCACCCTACTATAGCCTAGTGCTTATGTCGATAAACCAGATGTAAGGCAAAAGCTGTCAGCTATAACCAGAATAGGGACCACTGCTTTGGAAAGCTTTTATGAATGAAGAATTTGGATAAAATGCTCAATGTGTCCCCAGTGCAGTGCTGTGTCACAAAAACAAAACAAAACAAAACAAACACACCACACAAAAAAAAATCAAAAAAAACCAAAACAAAACAAACAAACAAACAAAAACCAACCAAACAAAAAAAACCCACAAAAAAACAGGATTCAGACATAATGTCTCCAAACTAGCAAAGGCTTTTCTTCTGTCAAAACACAACCAAAACTGGTAAAGCTCTGTTAACATACAGAGTCTACCTCTGACACCTACACTCCAGGAATTATCAGAGTTCACAGGATGGTATAGACATGAAGGAGAGCTGGAAACTGTGAGTCTTATCCAACGCACCTCAGGAAGCAGAGTAGTCCACCAAAAGATGTGTGGGCTGTGGACAGGCATCTGCCTTACCCATGGAGAACCTGGAACACCAACAGGGCTTTGTAAAGAGTAAAGGGGTCAACATGACACCCAAGGGGAGTAAAATATAGGGAAACACTTTTTGTCAACCTGTAACAAGCTGTTTGTCATGAAAGAACAGCAGAACTTCACACCAAAAAAAGCCTAAGAAAGCTGTCATTCACAATGAGAGAAAAAGTAGTAAGTGGCATACTGAAGAACAGCTGTCATAATCATAGAGAGTTAAAAAATAAGTGCATCTCAGAGTATGAAACTGTTTTATTTAACTTTCCTTGGAAAGGTAAGTTCCTCGTCCAGACTGAAATCTTGCAGTCAGTTTGTTTCCCCTGAATGTATACACCTATTTTTCCAACCTAAGTCAGGTGTGCATTTCTGAAAGATAATCTTTCAAACTTTTGATATTTTAACTTTGCTCTTAGTCAACTGAATGGCTGTCTTGAACCACTAGCAAATGCTAGTTGGCTGTGTCTAATGAAGAGATCCATTTTAAAAAGAACTTCTGGGGAATAAATGATAAAATGTCTGCTTTATTTCATCTTTTCCTGCTTAAGTAATGTTAATGTCCATTAGTATAATGATATTACACAGAATGGTTGTCCTTCAAGAATCATGTTTATTTTCTTCCCTGGGGGATTTATGATATGTTATATGAAATAACTCCTCAGTTTGTATTGATATCTGCTCCTGATTTCTTTATTTTTCAAAATTGAATGTCATACATTGTAGTTTTAAATCTAGTGGCTCAGAGAACTTTAAACAGCCCCATTCAGTGTTAAAACCATACTGAGGTTCCAACCTTGTACAGTTTTTTCAACAAAATATTATAAAACATGCAGAGGCAAACATTCTTTTATTTCCATTTCAGATTTTTCTAAATCTCTATTATAATTCAAGGGACTGACCAGAATTTCATTATTTGTTCCTGTCATGGTTTGACACTGGCCAAATGCCAGGCACCCACAAAAGCCACTCATTCACCCTCCCCTGCCACAGCTGGACAGAGGAGAGAAAAAAATTTAACAATGTGGTCATAAGTGAGATAAGGACTGGGAGAAAACCCTCCAAGGGCAAAATAGGCTCAACTTAGAGGTACAAAGTGAATTTATAACTAACAGAGTCAGAGGAGGATAATGAGAGGTAAAATAAGCCCTTAAAAAAACACCTTTTTTTCCCCAACTCCTCCCTCCTTCCCACCAACAGCACAGGGGGACAGGGAGGTGGGGGTTTTGGTCAGTTTGTCACTGGAGTTGTTCTTCCATTGCTCTGGGAAAGGGTGAATAAGCTCTTCTGCATTTCCATTCAAGGTAGAGGGCAGCTGCCCTCTTTGCCAATGAACATTCTCCATGGTGCAGTGGAAATGAGAGCAGAACTGGCAATTTTTAGGTGTAGATCAGGGACAGTCACCTCCCCCTCCTGAACTTTTTACCTACACAGTAACAACCACATGACTGCTGCCTCAGAAGGGTCATTTCTCCCAGGACTGTGTTTCTGTCGTCACATGATGGACACTGGGTACCAGCTCCATGCCGGCAGCAATTGATGAAAGGCTAGACTCTACTATAAAGTACAGCCTGCATGAGCAGTTTGTGCCCAGAACGTGGCTTTATGTTGTCTTTGGGGCTTAATTTAGACTTCTCAACATCTTTAATAAAACAAAGATACATATCTGATCGGAAAGCAACAGTTTTATAGCTAAAGGGAGGTCAGTGTGTGTGTGGGGAGACAGAGATGTGCTGAAGGCAATCTTGCCCTTGATATATTGCAGCTGTGTTAATTACCTAAGAGTGGGAATAGCCCTGCCCTCACAGCCATGGGTGTGATAAAGGAGGGAGTTAGCTGGTAAGGGGCCATTTGGAGTCTGCTGGCCAAGCTGCGAGGAGGGAGGGACAGGAAAGGTAAGATATCATACAAGGCACAGACATGGTTAGGTGGCCGTGCTAGGGACAGGAAGGAGCGAGCTGGAGCTGGAGAAGGAAGAGAGAAGAAGGAGAGAAAGAGCCAGAGCTGTGCAGAGCTGCCTATGGGACTGCAACAGAGAAAAGGTAAGAGAGACTTTGAGATAATGAGGTGCTGATACTTGAAGCCTTCTGAAGTTTTGTTGAAGCACTCTGAGTGTCGTGGCCATCTCGACAACCACAAGTGTGTCCAGTCCTTTCCTGACAACTTGGAAACCAAATAGCATTCAGAGCTACAAGGGTAGAAAATGTTATCGATACATACTAGTGTTCCCTTTGAGTATGCTTTATTCTTGGGCTCTTCTGGTCCTCAAAAATTACTCCCACCTTTAGCAGTGGACACAAAGTGGTCTTCAGCAGCAGAGGTGAACTTCAAACATGGTGTGGGTTATGGCAGAGAACAGGTACAGAAAAGAGGCTGTGGCAAGTGGGCAGTGCCACCTCCTCTGGTGTATGGCCCCCTTCTGGTTGAGACCAGAGCCTGCTCTTCCTTTTAACACCCAAGTTTACAAAATTCTCAGAGCCACATTATGAGAAGGCCAAATCTGTCAAGGCAGGCAGTTAAAAGGGGAATCCTAGAATGGTTTGGCT
Organism: Oxylabes madagascariensis; assembly: GCA_013400675.1. Taxonomy (NCBI): domain Eukaryota; kingdom Metazoa; phylum Chordata; class Aves; order Passeriformes; family Timaliidae; genus Oxylabes; species Oxylabes madagascariensis. Next base: position 14,060 of record VYZR01020466.1, on the reverse strand, counting down.
CAGACAGCACCTCAAAGATAATGTTATTCCAAGCCCCTGCCATGGGCAGGAACAGCTCCCGCTAGACCAGCACCATCCCAACCTGGCCTTGAACGCTTTAAGGGATGAGGCATCCACAGCTTCTCTGGGCAACCTGTGCCCACTGTCCATTGCCTCTCCGCCCTTCTACTGATGAATTCCTTCCTGGTATCTAATCTACACCTGCCCTCCTGCAGTTTGAAGCCATCGCTCCTTGTCCTATCAAAAAGTCCCTCTCCCGCTCTCTTGTAGCCCGTTCAGGTACTGAAAGGTGCTGTAAGGTCTCCCCGAGTCCTCTTTTCTCCAGGATGAGTAACCGGAATTCTCCCAGACTATCTGCAGAGGAGAATGGGGACCCCAGAGCTGAATGCAGCCCTTCAGGCGGGGTCTCGCCAGAGGAGAGGGGCAGCATCCCCTCCCTCCCCTGCTGCCCACGGTGCTTTGGATGCAGCCCAGGACGCGTTTGGCATTCTGGGGTGCGAGCGCGCATTGCGGGCTCGGGTGCAGCCTGTGGTGTCCNGGGGCCGGGGCTGGGGCGGGGCCCTCGGCGGCTCCCGGGGCTCGGGGGGTCCCTCAGGGCCGGGGTCCCTCAGGGCGGCTGCGGCGGCGCTCCCGACCCTGCCGCTCCCCGAGCCTGCCGCCCGCCCGAGCTCCGGCGCCCGGGATGCGCCAGGATTCCCCCGCGGATCGGCGCGCCGGAGCCTTGTGTGAGAGAGAGGCCACCGGTGAGCGATGGCTCCGCGCGTCAGGGTGTGACCTGCCCCAGGTTCGGGGAGAACGTTCGTGCCGAGCCTTCAGCGCGCGTTCCGGAAAATGAGGCAGTGTCGTAATTCAGGAATTGAGGAGGAGAACGGGTTTGGTTCGGCTTCTCCGTGTTCTCCAGATGTCCTTGTGAAGTATGTTCCCTGAATGCTTTGTTCGCGTCCGCTGGCAGCTGGAGACGCTTTTGTAAAGGTTTGGGTCATACTCATCTACATCTTAGTAATACCGTGCATATACATTCATCGAGGTCTTCCACCCTTTCTTAGGCAACGTATTCATATGGGATTGGAGATACGGAACCCAGTGGTTTCCATTTGGTACAGAATAATCAAGCTCATTCTCCAGAAACCTGTGCTTTCTTCTTTACGCACTTCCATGACAATTAGTACTTCAGGCTAACCAAAATAAACATATGGACTGCATCTATGTTTGCTTCAAGGTCCTGCCTGTGTTTACTGTGAGATTAAGTGTTTCTTCAGCCCTTCAATGCTCTGTGGACTTGTAAATAGATCATAATGTAAACTAAGGCACGGCTGTGTGTTTTCTGTAGACTGCTGAGATCTTCAGTCAGTGTTGTGTGTTGATAAACTACCTCATTCTTGTGTGGGGAGTGACCAGCAGCCACTCCACATCAGCTGTAGATTTTTAAATTTTTTGAATAGTCTTTTGAAGTGTGGACAGGATTGACAAGTCCATAAAAAATGTGTTTTGCCTCAAAAGTTCACCTCTGCTCTGCTTACTGAAAAATTCTTTTCATGCTCTTTCATGGATTACCCCCTGGCCTCTCAAGGTCTGACAAGGCATTCTTCTACCTTTCTGACTTTGTTATCTTTGAATTAGAGATGGTTTGAGATAGCCATCAATTTTCCAGTCATTTCTCAGTTGTTTGGGGAATCAGGTTGAGAGTTTAGGGTTCTGTTCTTCAACCTGTTTGAGCAGTGCACGCATACCTAAGTCTTCTTGGAGTTGTATGTAATAGTCTGATTGGTGATACCACTTTACAGATGGAGAAAACACTTTTGGAAGATTTTGTTCTTGAATGGAAGTAGGATTCATAAATGTGCACTCCTTTTTTTGTGGAGGCCAGATAAGCCTGCAGCATTTGGTAGAAGTTCAGAATAGAGAAATAGTTCTTTTTTCTGCGTTACCTCCCCTGCCTTTTGGAATTTAAATATTTGTGTGCTGTATCCATTATTTTAGTATGTGAATGAAGTCTGTATAGTGAGTATTATTCAGAAGGTGAAATTCTCCACATATTTTGAAATCTGCTTTCCATGGAGCTCTTACTAGTGCCTTTGCTTTGCCTGGAATTGCAGCTGATGTGGCATTGAGGTAGTAGCAACAAGTCCATTTCCAGGGGTTTTGTTTGTACAGAAAAGGGCTGGTAAGAAGTTGTAGCTTTTTTCAGTGTGTTGCCAAAGCCATAACTAATCAAACCCCTGTAACCAACTAATTTATTCAAGTTGGCAGTATTTCAAGGAATGTAAGGGAACTTATCAGACCATGTGCTAAAATGCCAAGAGTTTATGACACAGTGGTCAACAAAAGGNGAGGTGCTGTAAGGTCTCCCCGAGTCCTCTTTTCTCCAGGATGAGTAACCGGAATTCTCCCAGACTATCTGCAGAGGAGAATGGGGACCCCAGAGCTGANGTTGGAGAGGGAGGGAGGGGAGGGAGGGATGTCGTCTCCAAGCCATTCCCAGTGTGACAGGCACAGTAATGAGTAGAATTTAGTGGTTTTTTTGTATGTTTGTTTGNCTCCCCTGCTGCCCACGGTGCTTTGGATGCAGCCCAGGACGCGTTTGGCATTCTGGGGTGCGAGCGCGCATTGCGGGCTCGGGTGCAGCCTGTGGTGTCCCGGCCCCCCGAGTCCCCCGGGCAGGGCGGCTCTGTGTCCGCAGTGTCTGCGGAGCGATGCGGGGCGCGCCCGCGCGTGCCCGTGCCCGCGCACAGGTGCGGGGGCGCGCTCCCCGCGGGGCGGGCGGAGCGATCGGCGGCGCGCACGGCNTCAGCGCGCGTTCCGGAAAATGAGGCAGTGTCGTAATTCAGGAATTGAGGAGGAGAACGGGTTTGGTTCGGCTTCTCCGTGTTCTCCAGATGTCCTTGTGAAGTATGTTCCCTGAATGCTTTGTTCGCGTCCGCTGGCAGCTGGAGACGCTTTTGTAAAGGTTTGGGTCATACTCATCTACATCTTAGTAATACCGTGCATATACATTCATCGAGGTCTTCCACCCTTTCTTAGGCAACGTATTCATATGGGATTGGAGATACGGAACCCAGTGGTTTCCATTTGGTACAGAATAATCAAGCTCATTCTCCAGAAACCTGTGCTTTCTTCTTTACGCACTTCCATGACAATTAGTACTTCAGGCTAACCAAAATAAACATATGGACTGCATCTATGTTTGCTTCAAGGTCCTGCCTGTGTTTACTGTGAGATTAAGTGTTTCTTCAGCCCTTCAATGCTCTGTGGACTTGTAAATAGATCATAATGTAAACTAAGGCACGGCTGTGTGTTTTCTGTAGACTGCTGAGATCTTCAGTCAGTGTTGTGTGTTGATAAACTACCTCATTCTTGTGTGGGGAGTGACCAGCAGCCACTCCACATCAGCTGTAGATTTTTAAATTTTTTGAATAGTCTTTTGAAGTGTGGACAGGATTGACAAGTCCATAAAAAATGTGTTTTGCCTCAAAAGTTCACCTCTGCTCTGCTTACTGAAAAATTCTTTTCATGCTCTTTCATGGATTACCCCCTGGCCTCTCAAGGTCTGACAAGGCATTCTTCTACCTTTCTGACTTTGTTATCTTTGAATTAGAGATGGTTTGAGATAGCCATCAATTTTCCAGTCATTTCTCAGTTGTTTGGGGAATCAGGTTGAGAGTTTAGGGTTCTGTTCTTCAACCTGTTTGAGCAGTGCACGCATACCTAAGTCTTCTTGGAGTTGTATGTAATAGTCTGATTGGTGATACCACTTTACAGATGGAGAAAACACTTTTGGAAGATTTTGTTCTTGAATGGAAGTAGGATTCATAAATGTGCACTCCTTTTTTTGTGGAGGCCAGATAAGCCTGCAGCATTTGGTAGAAGTTCAGAATAGAGAAATAGTTCTTTTTTCTGCGTTACCTCCCCTGCCTTTTGGAATTTAAATATTTGTGTGCTGTATCCATTATTTTAGTATGTGAATGAAGTCTGTATAGTGAGTATTATTCAGAAGGTGAAATTCTCCACATATTTTGAAATCTGCTTTCCATGGAGCTCTTACTAGTGCCTTTGCTTTGCCTGGAATTGCAGCTGATGTGGCATTGAGGTAGTAGCAACAAGTCCATTTCCAGGGGTTTTGTTTGTACAGAAAAGGGCTGGTAAGAAGTTGTAGCTTTTTTCAGTGTGTTGCCAAAGCCATAACTAATCAAACCCCTGTAACCAACTAATTTATTCAAGTTGGCAGTATTTCAAGGAATGTAAGGGAACTTATCAGACCATGTGCTAAAATGCCAAGAGTTTATGACACAGTGGTCAACAAAAGGTTGGAGAGGGAGGGAGGGGAGGGAGGGATGTCGTCTCCAAGCCATTCCCAGTGTGACAGGCACAGTAATGAGTAGAATTTAGTGGTTTTTTTGTATGTTTGTTTGTTTTTTGGGTTTTTTTTTCATGGAAATACTGGCATTTTCTGCTGGTTTCTTTTAACAGCTGTGGTCTGCCAGTTGAGGTACAAGGAAGGTGGAGAAAGCCAGTGGATTGTTCTTGGTAGAAAAGACTGGTTAAAAGCAAGTTATTGAGGGATCTAGCTGATCTTGAGTTAAAGAATAATCTGCTGACATGGTAAATAGGATACATAATTTGTAGTAATTATAGCGTTTAGAATGACCCTTTGGAAGCTCTCTAGATGATACTGATCTTGTGACAAAGGTGGAGGTTATCTGGTCAAAAGTAAACAGGGAAAAAAAGAACTTTTGGTGTGGTGGGTTGGGTTTTCTCCCTCGTTAATTACCCTTTCTGTAGTGACATAATGCTGAAATTTGCTCAGATATAATATAAGAAGCTAGCCCCCCATGAATATGGTATAAAATTTGGCCTGGCTGCTTTGTGGGAATATGTCCTTGAAGTTGACTAGAAATATTGTTTACAAGATTTTTAACTGTGCTAGGGATGATCTCAATTCGTATTTGCAAGAGGGGATGTAAATACAGCTGTCCTTTTTTTGTGTGTGATCTAACTTTTGCTGACTTGTACTCCCTCTTGAAGTCATCTGTCTTGAATTGTAGAATGAGAATTGACTTTCAAATTGATGAGACTGTGGGTAAGATGACTTTAGATGGCTTCACCATGTAACTTAAGCAGTGGCTAGACAATGAGAAGCATTGATTCTCTGGCACTGCCCTCAAATCTAGGTTTGCTGTGAAACTGTCATCAGCAAACTGATCAGGGTTAAGTGTAATGCCCTTTTCTCCATCTGTGATCGTGGCAAACTTCTTTTGGCGTGTCTCAGTCTAAAGCCAAGTATTTTACGTAGTCTTGGGGGTGGGTGAAAGTACTTCTTGTTGGCTTTATGTTGGAGCAGAAGAACAGTACTCGAGTTATCTGTTCTCCTGGATCCTCTCTGAGTGCCCCAGTGCTTTGCAGGAAAAGGAGTATCAGTCACTTTGGGGGAAGGGGTGAAAAATCTGCCCGTTCTACACTGGTTCTCTTCTCTTGACCTTGGTTTATGTAGCAGTTCAACAGAGAAACTCTTATTCAAATACTTGTTTGGACATTGGAGACATTTTCTCTGCTATGTTGTATTGTAACAAGTTAGGAGAATGATGATGATCTTCTAATGTGTTAGGGCAGTGCTGATTAGTGAGTCCATAGAAGTAATCTCTGCTAACAAGGTGTATTAGATCAATAGTTTACTTCAGAGAGACAGCTTTTCTGATAAGCAGTGTGGATCCATTTTTATACTGAATTAGGATCTGGACTAGTTTTAATTCTTGTGTCAATGTCAGTACTAGTCACATCAGTGGGACTTTTCTTCATAAGCATGCCTTAATTGAAGAGTTGTTTGGGTTTTATTTTCCTTTTTAACAAGAAGAAAATAGGAAAGATTGTAAATTGGATTTTAAATTGGATTTTCACAGCTGTTCTGCAAACTCACATTATCTTGCATCACTGCATTAATCTTCTAGGACAAGACCAAAAAATGTACTTTTCTGCTTTAAAAGTATTTGATGGTTACAGAGCTTTCTCTGTAATTAAATTGTTTCATGCCTTGCACATAATGCCATGCCCATATTTTGCTTCTGTGTGACCCTTGGTCAGGTGTTTCATCTTCCTTTTGTTCACCAAGAGGGGAAAAAAGTATTTTCTTTCCTCGTTTTCTTCTCGCTTCCCTGGGCAGCCTGGTTAGTTTGGCCTGTATGAAATAATTCCTTCTCCAGAGGAAAGTGGCATGTTTATTTACACAGCAAGCCTGCATCAGCTGTAGCAGAGGCATTTGGACAGAACATGAACCCAGATCTCTACTGTCATGTGGACATTTGTGCCCTGTGTGACAGTATGACTTCTATGGGTGTGAAGATCTTGAACACCTCATAAACTTTATAAACAACTAAAAGGCTCCTGTTATTAAGCCTATCTTGCATTCAGATGCAACAAATAGGTTTAAAAATGTCTCTTAACTGCTTTCTGCTATACTGTGGTCATGTTTGCCAAAGTCTTCTACTTTGAGATGTTATAGTAAGGAATTATTGTGCCTGGTAATGGATGGCAGAGCAATGTATTCACTTGGAGCTTACAGGAAGAGAGACTGAGGCTGTGGTACAATTACTGTGCTCAGTAATTGTACGTGTGTACGTTTGCGTGTGTGAAGTAGAGATGAAATTCTAGGTGACTTTGTTGAAAATGTTATTGTGAGCTCTTTGAATCCCAAGGGAAATAAGTTGCTCTTAGCAGGAGCTGTTTTTAGAAGTAAATTATTTTGCAAATAGGGTATATGTGCCTTACAGCTGGGACAGTGCCTGTGTGAGAGATGCAGTAGGAGTTGTAAGTCTGTGCGATGTTGCCAAGAATGATTCAAATCTTTAAGCAGAGGAGAGCAGATGGAAATTTGCTGAGTTCTGGTGATAAAAGGATCTGATGAAATACTACTTCTCCCAGATATTTGTGCAAAAGGAGTTGTCATTTAATTTCCACATTGGAAAGGCAAAAAGGAGAGGTTCTGAGCTCTGCTGGCTGATGTGACATATCATTGTCAGATCTAGTATGATTTTTAATACTGAGACAGTGTTCTAACTTGAAACACTTTCTGCAGCCTTGCTGGACAACACAATTAGTATTTCACATTTGGAGCTAAGATTCTGTCTTTCAGCCTCTCAGTTCAGAGAGTTGATGAAGAGATTACTTGAAAACCTGTTTATGCTTAAGATTTAAAAAAGCTTTTGGCCAGTTGATCATCCACCTGAATAAAGTATGGTCCATGTTTTAACAAACTTGGCACTTTCTGTCCTTGTTGACTCAAATAGTTGGGATTTTGCATGTCAGACTTGAGTAGAAAGCATGTGCTTTCTGATACTTGAAATACAATGTTTATCAAAATGGATGCAATTAGCATAATGGATAGAGGTGGGCAGCCTATCCATCAGCTTTCCATGATTGTTGTGGCACACAGAGTGGAAGCTGGTCTCTTCTGCTCTGCTTCCATTTGTCAGTGCATCAAATCTCTGATGCTCTGAGCTGCTCCTTTGGATCTGCTGTGGGTGTGCTTACTTCTCCACACCAGTGCATTTCCACTTCAAGGAACATGCAGATGTCTAGGGCTGAATTGGTGTTTGATTCCCCAGACTGACTCACAGTCTTCCTGTTGAATTCCCAGATGCTTTTCCCAGTTCCTCACTTCCTGCCTAATGCTTCTCTCCATCTCCAGCTCTTGCAGCAGGGCACT
>VYZR01020465.1:68948-86846 GCA_013400675.1 Oxylabes madagascariensis | reverse complement strand
AACTCTTCCAGAATTTCTTTGTGGAGTGAGGAAATCGTGATCGTCTTTCATTTTGCTCTCAATCTCCTGAGAAACTTCTGGGCATAGCAACACTTAGCAATTTCCTACAAAGAGTCCTACACATTAATTAAATCTCCTGAGAGTCATCTCTCCCAGTCTGAAACAAGAGCCAGACATTTGCCAAATTACATCATTTCACCATGAGCAACTTCTCTAAGTCTCACTCATGTCAGCCATGTGACAAAAATTGTGGTCATGCCCTGATCATTTCTCTTCAAGACTACTAGAGCCTCCTCTTCATTTTCACCTTTTCCCCTTGCAACCTTTTTCAAATGTCTCAGTAAATCATCTGCCTCAACAGCAGCACCTCTGAATTCTTCCATCATCTTCCTTTGGCCTCCTGCATTAAATTTCAGCTACTTGTGCTTCCCTTCAAGGATCCCCAGAACGCTGCCCTGACTTATAGCACCAACTGCAATATTTCCTGACCTCATTTCCACTCAGCCAGTACATCACACCTTGGTGATGCCTTTATCGTCTCCTCCATGCTCCAGACCATCCTCAAAAACTGAATTATTCTTTTATGCAATTTAGAAAGGAATGTACTTCTGTTTTCAAACATCCTTTCTCAAAGCACATCTTCCTCTGTGGATATGTGCTCCTTCAGCCCTTCCTACTCCATTAGGATAGTCAGACAAGGACAAATATTGTCAAAACTATCACACTCTGGCCACTAATGAGCTCCAGGCTTGTGTTTACAATTCATTGGTTAAAAACCCCTGGTGGCAGCAGCATTTTTCAAGCCCTGTATGGGATCCACCTACTTCTAGACATCAGTAACTGTTAAAACTGAGAAGCCTGGAATAAAGTTCTAGTTTTCTTCTTGTTCTTCAGATGGAGTCCTGTTACATTTTTAAAATCTAAGTCCTTTCCAAGGTACAAGAAGAGTCAAAGTGAAGATCAGGGTTTCCTGAGAGCTCCTCTATCCTTAACTGGCTGGCTGAGGCTATTCCTTAACTGGCTGGCTGAGGCTATGTCCAAAAGGACACTTTTTTTCTCTTGCCATAAGATTTCTTTCATATTTGGTCCTAGTTGCCTTCCTTATTCAGTGAACTAGAAGACAAGAGACACTGCAGGCTCATGGTTCCAAGAAGTGGTAGAGGATCTCACCTGAGTATTAGAGTGCCATCAAACCTAGTGGCTTAGCCATTGGAAAAGGATGTTTTTTCCAGCCATACAAAATGTGAATAACCTGAGGCTGGTTTTGTGATTATATGTGTCCACTTGGGCCTAAAATCATGATATTGTGTTTGTGGTGAGAAGAGTTATAGGACTCTGTTTCTTATGCACCATTTAGAAGTGTGTGAAGAGAGCATAAGAAATAGGATGTGTTGAATATTTTCTACAATGGAGTATTATCTGGCATTTTTGCAAGGATCTGGTGAGAAGGTGTTGCAACTGTTTCTCACACTTAAGCCAATAACTGCAAAATCACTGGCATCACAGAAGCAGTGTCAGACTAATGCAAATACTATCCCTCTCTTTTTCTTTTGGCCTAAGCTACTGTAGCTAAAGGGAGCACTTGCTTGTTCTCTTCCTGAAATTTTGGGTTGACCCTGCCTGGATGCCAGGTACCCACCAAAGCCACTCCATCACTCCTCTCCTCAGCTGGACAGGGGAGAGAAAATATTAAAAAAGGCTCATGGGTTGAGATAAGGATGGGGAAAGATCACTCACCACTTATTGTCATGGGCAAAACAGACTCAATTGGGGAAAATCAGTTTATTACCAATAAAAATCAGTGTAAAGTAATGATAAAAAATCTTAAATCACTTCCCCCCCCCACTCCTCCCTTCTTCCCAGGCTCTACTTCACATCTAAGTTCTCTCAATCATCCCCCAGCAGTACAGGGAGACAAGGAATGGGGGCTGTGGTCAGTTCATCACACCTCGTCTCAGCTACTCCCTCCTCATTGGGAGGACTCCTCACATTCCTGCCCTGCTCCAGCATGGGCCCCTTCCATAGGGTGCAGTCAGGAACAGACTGCTCCAATGGGAGTCCCTTGCAGGGCCACAAGTCCTGCCAAGAAACCTGCTCCAGGGCTTCTCTTTCCAGGGGTCCACAGGTCCCTGCCAGGAGCCTGGTCCAGCACAGGCTTCCCACAGAGTCACACTTTCCTTTGGGCACCCACCTGGTCCAGGCATGGGGTACTCCAGGGGCTGGAGGTGGATCTCTGCTCCACCACGGATCTCCATGGGCTCAGGGGCATGGCTGCCTCACCATGTTCTGCTCCACAGGTTGCAGGGAAATCTCTGCTCTGGCACGTGGAGCACCTCCTGCCCCTCCTTCCTCACTGACCTTAGGGACTACAGCGCTGTTTCTCTCACATTTTCTCGCTCCTCCAAGCCGTTTTTCTCCTCTTGAATACATTATCCCAAAGGTGCTACCACCATGGCTGATGGTGTCAGCCTTGGTCAGCAGCAGGTCCGTCTTGGAACCAGCAGGCATTGGCTCTGTCAGACATGAGGGAAGCTTCCAGCAGCTTTTCACAGAAGCCACCCCAGTAGACAGCCACTACCAAAACTCTGCCACAAAACCCCAACACAGCAGTATTTTCTACTTTTCCCTTTTCTGGATCAGGTATTTGATTTGCACTCAGAAGCTGTATCTTCCAACAAATATAAATTATGCACATAGTCTGTGTCATCTCTGTTTTCGTGAAATACATGTTTGCTTTCTCTGTCTGCAGTGAGGCTTCTATGAACGCAAAAAAAGAGACTTGCATATGAGAGAACGCCTTCCAGACACCAAGCTGGCTCCTTTCAGGCATGACTCACTCTGCTGCACCCCTCTTCACCTCAGTCTGAGCCTGATGTGCTCCCAAAGATTGAAGACCTGAGTTTGGGTCTTTCAAGGAAGTGCTTTAAATGCCAGTGGGATGGGTGTTGCATCTCATTGTGTAGTCTCTTGTGCCTCACATACAAAATGCCTACTAATGCCAGTTCCCAAGAGTGAGAGGTGATGAAAGGGTCAGTGCTGGACTTTTGCCAACACTTAGATCCTATCTAGGCATCACAGCAGCTCAGTTACATCAAGGCTTAGCAAGCTTGTGAGTTCCTGTCAGCAAAACCTAGGCTTCAGTGTTGCAGTAACATAGACATCTACAGGCTGAAATGGGATTTGAACACAAGATTTGCAACAAGTATTAGTGTCACTAATGGACATGGCACTCCAAGCAGCCATACAGCTTTTGAAGCGTCCAACACTTAAACAATTAGGTAATTGCACACATAAATGGCCAGAATTAGCCAGGTTTTATTACTTGCTCTGTTGTGTACTGATGCAACACACCACAGTTACTTTATTTTACAAATTGGTCCCTTCACAGTTGTTCCAGAAATGTAGGCTAATGAAGCAACATTCTGTCATGGATTCAAGAGGCAGAAACTTCTCTGTAGATATTTTAAAAAGACCCTTGCTTGAAGAATTAATGTTGATAGAATAAAATGAAGATAGGAAGAGGCTCTCTAGTCAAGCAATTCTTCCGATTATAGCTATCCTTTACAAATAACATATATGTTCCTAAAGCTGTGCCTTCTGGAAATTTTGAGGAAATTTACGGGCCTTAAAAGTCAATGTTCTTAGACATCATTAGACATAGAAGAGAGGCAAAATACAGAACAGAAGACTCTCTCAATTAAATACTTAAAATGTTCCAGTAACAAACTCCCCCACATTAAACTAGATGACAGCTAACTGAGGCATTTCTGATGTGCTCAGCTACTTTGGTGCTACACAAGCAGAGATCGTCTCTAAAATGTACAAGATCCAGCCTACAAAGGCCACTTTGTGCACTGTTTCTCTGCAACAATTTTTATAGCAATTACTTGGAAATTACGTTCTATTGCATTTGCCATTAGCTTCAGTGGAACCAGGCTTTCATCCATTCCCTATCAGCTTTAGGGTTGTTTTTTTTTCTGTTTTCCTATTTCTGGCACGATACAGTTCAAAGAGTAGCTGCAATCTGTCATCTGTTGGTGGATACTGAATGTATGTTGGAGGGAGGCAGGGGAATTAAAAAAACCCCAACTTGCCAAGTCTTTCAGCCTTCAACCTTTGGTGCAGTACAAGGTTTACAAGATGATTTAAAATCTGCATGTGTAGGAAATAAGGAAGATGGGCTGACTCTACACAGAAAATGGGTTTGGGACAGACACAGATTGATGGCTTTGTGACAATGACACTAAAGTTAATAGCTGATACAGGCAGACAACAGAGTCTATTTTAAATTTCAAATTGAACTCTGTGTCGCTCACAGCATCATACTGACCATTCATTGCTAGACCTAATTTTTTTTCTGGTAATGACTACAAGAAGCAGAATAGATAATGATGTGCACTGCAGAACACTTGGGAAATGGCTTTAACTGATTTCCTCCTCCCTCCCCCCCTCCCCCTGCCTTGTTTTCAAAACAACTATTTAATTATTACTAGGGGTGGCTATCCTTGAACACTCCTGAAGGGTAAAAATTAGTCNAAAGCACACAAACCATAATACAAGGGTCTTCTGAAATTTTATTCACAAGGCACATGGAAGCAACTGGCTCTGGGAATAAATATTTGTGTCTCAGACCTGAACACAGCCAGCACACATACGTGTGGTGAGTGTTGCTGGCTTTATGCTACAAGTCTGGGTTCTGTCACTGAAACCACTTTTCTTGGTGGGTGCTGTGTTAATGTGTGGCAAAATGGTAGTAGTACATTCCATAATTTACTTGAAAACTGTATTTCTATTAGCAGGCTGAAATTTCCACCTGTTTTCCTTAGTCCTGTTGGTGACACATTTGCACATCTGAAAGATTTACTGTTTCTCTGCCTAATTTTTTGTTCAACAGGAAAACTAGCTGAACTGTTCACATCAGGTTCAAAAGCTCTAATATGAAAGCCACATACTTTTTGCTTGAATTAATTCCAACTCCACTCTGGCTTTGTAAAACTAATTTAAATTATAGCTGTCTCTGCAACTTCTGCTATAATAAATAAATAACTTCATGCTAAAATAAATAGATCTTGGCTTTATGTGCTTTACTACCATGTATCTGCTTATTACTTTCCAAATGGTATGGTGGGGCACATAGTTTTGATAAAATCTAAGCTACCAAATGATTTTGATGAGAAATTGGGACTGTAGCAATCTCAAATACATATGTAAAAATCCATTTTCTTTTCTGTGAGGAAGAGCAATGCCTATGTTCTATTTCCATCCCTTACTTCTGTTTTCTGTGAGTGCGGGAGGGTATTTTAGATGTGGTTGCTCAGACTATTCAAGATCTTTAAAAAAACTTCTTGTCCCTAGAAAGTAATTGAAAACACCCACATCAAACAAAAATATATGTAATGCGCGTAAATGCTATAAAAGTAATGTGGTTTACATAACAATCTTATAATGCTACTTCATATCTGAGGCAAAATACAGTAAGATATTTTACATGCTAATTTTACACACCCCTCTGTGTCTGTGCTCCCTTGGTGCAGACTGTGACACCAGTTCACATTGCAAGGCATGCAAGCACTACAACTGGTTTTCTTATAAGATGGGGAAGGGTGGATAAATAGCAACACATGTCCCATTGGTAAAAGGCTTCCTAAGTTTTACTGAGTCAACAGACAGTAGTCAGGTATCAGCTACTTCACTAAGAAATGCATCAAAACTAGGAGTAGGAGGCTTGGGCTGTGAGGTGGGGAAGCAAGGAACGAGAAACAAGGTTCATTTGTCTGCTCCGATTCAATTCCTCTAATAGAAATTCCACGAAGGCATGTTAACCTGAAGAGGAATTTCAGCAGCAAATCATCACAAAGAAGATACAAAAATCTCTTCAATACTTGCAGATGGCATCCAGTCCAGGTGCTCTCAGGAGCTGACAGTCATCTGATAAACATGCATTACAACTGTACAGTCTAAAGGTGGAAAAACCAGTCAGGTCAGCTCAGTCCAGCTCTTGCTCTGCCAATCCAAGAGAGGATTCTGTTTTTCCTTTTCCCAACACATTAGTTTAGCCTTTTTGTGCTGTTTAGTTTTAAAATTTCTAGGTAACCCAAGAGGTATATTCTAAACTGCTAAGGAAATTAGTATTTCATATCTTGATGCTAAGAGGTTTCCCTCTATACTGCAGTTTGGTGAAATAAGTTCTTGTTTACCTTCTTTCACTGTTCTATAGTACAGCCACTCCAAATCACTCTAATTACTTCCCCTTTCCATCTACCCAAGGATTTCTATATTTGAGCCTCGTCTTTGCTTTCACAAGTTATTCTAATGATTATTCATATGGGACCACATCAGTATTCTTCTCTTCTACCGTGTTAGTATCATGCTGACCCCAAAACTAATTCAGTATTTCATGCATAATTACAGTATCAGAATCATTGGCTTCAGAGCAAGAGCTCTCACACTCCCTACTATGCAATATTTGGACATGCACCCCAAAACTGCAGTGGGTTTTTTTCTCTCACTGTATCCAAATTTATCTCTTTAATGCAGGTTTAAAATGTGCTTTCCCAAATCCCCTTTCATTGCCTCTATTTTATGGCCAGGGTGTACTTACCCAAGTTTTGATTGTTGCTGCTGTATTTCTTTATATTTTCTCCTTATTGTTTGAAAGTCTTCCCACTCCAGCAATGTATTTCAGTAACAGACTGTCTTCATGAACTTCCTCCCCCCTCTCTGGGACTGTAAATACCACTAAACCCTCTATATGGCTATAAAAACAACTGCATTACTATCCATTGCTACTCAGACAACTTTCAAATAATGAATCTTCCTTCCTATTTAGGCAAAGCTGAATTTATTTTTCAAGCAAGATTTCATGATAAGCACAGAGAGGTGTAGGAGAAAATTTTAGCATGGACATGTACATAATTCATTCCATTCATCCACTCAATTTCAACTCCATTCTGGAACATTGCTCTGCAGCTTTGTAGTAGGTGCAGTCAGCTGCGAGAGCCCAAGGGGCCAAGAAGGGCCTAAGCACATCAGGTCTCTTACGGGATTTAGGCAGAAAAATCACAGTTTCTACAACTTCAGCAGTGATTATCAGATATCATCAGCTGCTGGGAACATGTGCAGAAGCAGAACTCCAAGCAACCAGACAGCCTGCAAGTTGAACATGGAGGCATTCAATGAGTTGTGATGCTCCCAGAGTCAAGGAGACACATGGAAACTTACCTCTGCTTATTTACCTCAAACACACTGACAGTCTTTACTGGGCCTAGTTAAGTGAGAAGTGCTAGAAAACACAGATTCTGCTTCTGTCTAAATTCAATCAATACAAACACTGTTGCAAACGATAGTGTTATTTGTTCTGTAGTGTTGTAAGAGATGCCAGAATGTGTCTCTTATGCAATATGAGGAAGAAAAAAATCCTTAAAATTTACACAGAAGTTAGACTTAACAAAAGTTTCACTATACTGTATTTATTTAGCTCTTACATTCCACTTATCCATTACATTTTATTAAATAAAAACTGGCATTGGTACATATTTTCTGTCACTTTAATTAATATCCTGCAATACGGACCAGTCAGCTTGTTCTTTTTACGTATGGAATAACCTTCCAAGTCAGGAAAACCCCCTTCCCTTTTAAAGCCCTGATGTTCTACCACATCAGTCATCATTGCTATAACATAAGGGGAATGAGAAAACTACTCACTTCCTTCCCCAAATATTTTTGCACTGATGTTCCTTTATAATCCCTCATTTCCTCTGCTATGAAGCAGTTAAACTGACTGCTGACTCATAGTGTCTTTGGGTGTCATCTCACATTTTTTTAAGTTTTATTTCAACTTCAGGTCTTCAAACCTACATCTGGAGCTTACTGTTTTCCACAGCAGTAGTCAGCTACTCTTCAACTGAAGTGTTTTTGGCATGCGCAGCCATCCTGCACACTGATGAAATCTTGATTCCTATGACCAAAATCCTTATTCTCCTCCCTCTAAATCCATTAATTAGTGATTAATTTAGTGATTAATTTGAGTAGCATTTGTGCACAAGTTCCAGCTTCTCCATCAGTAAGAAATACTACAATCAGAGCAGGGTTTTTCTTTGTGGGACAAGAATGGTCCCAGATTTGGCCTTGCTGGCACTATGGTAGACAAGAGGAAAGCTAAGCTCCTTGCATCTTTCCTGAGCAAGGCATAAATCTGCTCTGAACTTTTGTCTTTTTATGTAAGAAAAACCTTAGACCTTTGGATACTGCCTAGTAGGCATCTTCTCTGCTGTGACACTGAACCCACATTCAAAATCTGTTATTTTGTCTACAAAGGTTTTGGATAAATGGTTGTATTTTCAGAGTGTGTGTTAACTTGGACTATTCCCACAAATATGCTTTAAAGTTTCTGCATCATAGCTCTACCCTCCCAAGTCCTATCTGGGCAAAACAAAGCCCCAAGAAATCCAAACCCCTCAAATATTTTTATATTCCAAAAATATAATGATCCTATGTTCTGGTATTTGCTTTTGGAAGTGTCAGCATGTTAATCCAGCTTCTGCCTTATCAAAAATACAAAAATAGCCACAGAATCATAGAATAATTTAAGTTGGAAAAGACTTTTATGTTCATTGAGTCCAACCATTAGTAAGCAGCTATACTTATTACCAGTCACATGAAAATGATGCTCAAAGTGAAGAGGGGGCACTTCCAGAGCCAGTCAGAGCTCTGTGTGTTCAGGAGGAACAGCAAGTCCAGCACTGTTGCAGGCAGCAATTCTGAGAGCCACCAGCCTAGTGAGGAAAGTAGGGGAACACCAGAAGCATGAAGATAATTTGAAAGATATATAAAATCATGTAACAGTCAATGACACATAAACCAAACACTGAAACATCTGTGTTTGTATTGCTTTACTGGTATTTGTAAATACTTCATCTAGTGCCACTTCATTAACCAGCAGTTTAACTTCAGTTAGCATTAATAAAATATTAAATTTCAGCACATGTTGATGCCCAGTAATTCATTCAAGTGTTTCACAGCTGAGGAATCAACACTTTTCTTAAAACTGTCATCTTCTTGGCCAAATCCTATACTTATTCAGGGATCTGATAGCATTTGAATTATGTTTACTACCCTTACTTTCATCTCTGTAAGTCAAAGTGTACGGTTTTGGTCCAACACCTTGCAGAGTCCTGCTTTGACAGTATTTACTGTGGTGATTTACAATTCTGTCTATTTCTGCACTTTGCAATTTAGCTACTGCCCATCTATTCTGGTAGTGGTTTGAAGTGTTTCTCCTCTCTCCCAGATGAAAAACTGTAGTACAGACCTTGGCTACTGCTAGCAGCTGCACAGAGAAAGCTGAATATTTTATCACGCAGACATCTACTTGCAATAGCTGCACTCTTATTCACATTTTAGGTTACTTCTGTACTGTTAATGTGTAATAAAAAAGTCACCAAACTTTAAACACATTTAGTTAGAAGACCTAGATGCTATACGAGCAGTACAGTGAAGTCTAGACTAATCTCTATTTTCCATAATTGTTCTAAAAATACAACAAAAATATGAAGAACTAAGAATTTTACACTCATAATTAAGATGATAGTGCCATTTCAAAATCCACTTCAGATACTTCTTCTAGGCTGCTTGCATGCTTATGCATGCACTAAACTGAAAGCTGACACTACAGCTTGCAAATGCATTTGCATTTTAAACCAACAACAAAGTAAAATCTCTACTTGCAGTCATCTCTTTTTCAAAAGCTTTGCATACAGAATAGTTATGACTCTCACAGCTGCAGAAAGCTATTATTTCTGACCAGCAAATCTGCCATAGTGGTGAATCTAAACAGGGAACAAACCATTCTGCTGCAGCCTTTGCCACAGAGAAAGATATCTACTCTTGCATTTGTGACATGGGAGAAAAGGGAGAGATCTTATTTGTAAGGTGTTTTGACATCTACTCACATCTAGGTATTGTCATACATACAGACCACTTTCAACATCAGGTAAACTAATCAAAATCAGTATTTTCTAACACTTTGTTTTCAACTATAAGACTGGACATCCATTCATCTGTTAATATTTACAGCCTTTAAAACGAGAAACAAAAGACCTATTTTCATGGAAAAGCCACATATTGTTAACCAGGTGTGATTGGATCACTTACCAGTGATTTTTACCTCAAGGAGCAGACAAATGGGCTGAAATTATTAAAAAACAGAATTAAAGAGACTGATAGAACAACAAAACACCTGTGAGGGTGGTGAGACACTGGAACAGGTTGCCCAGTGAAGCTGCAGATATCCCATCCATGGCAGAGTTCAAGGTGAGGCTGGAGGGGGCTCTGAGCAACCCTGTCTGTGGCAGAGGTGCTGGAACAAGATGATCTTCAGCGTCCCTTCCAACACAAACCATTCTATGACTCTGAAAATCAGCGTAACATTTCAAAATCCACGAATCTCAAATCAGTAAGCATTCAGTATCAAACCATTAGACTGCAAAAAAGGTAGCTTTTAAAAGGATACCATTTAACTGGACGCTTCAGGAGGTTCTGAACAAGTCTTTCACACAAAACTACTGTGGAGTCTGAGTGAGCATGGAATAAGAGCTAGAAGTGATACACAAGCAGTAAATCATGAGGATGGTTAGTTTTCAACCTGACAAATACTAAGAGTAAAGTGCCCCATGGATTTATACTGCAACTGTTGTTTTATGTATTTTTTCATCTGGAGAGACACATAGTACACTACCAGCATCTGTGGATAACAAAAATTTTCAAGATTGTTTTCAGGGCAAGCAAAAATTGTGAGGAGTAACAAAGCTAGAACAAAGCAAGATGAAGGTTTATGATTTACTCAAAATAATGAACTGCTCATATACTCCAAAATTTACTAGGACTGATAGTCATAGGGAAAAGATTAATGAGGTCTTTATTCAGAGCATTCTGGTAAACAAAATCAAAGTATTCCAACCATACATAATGCTCCAGAAATACAACTCTGGTCACAGTTGTTCAGAGCCAGCATGGCTTCATGAGGGGGAAGTCCTGCTTGCTGAACCTGATTTCCTTCTACAACAGGGTAACCCACCTAGCCGATCTAGGAAAGCCAGCAGATGTAATCTTTCTGGACTCCAGCAAAGCTTTTGGATACTGTCTCACAGAAGCCTTCTGGACAAAATGTCCAGCATGCAGCTGGATAACTGAGTTACATGATAGGTAAGCAACTGGCTGACAGGTTGGGCACTAAGCGTTACAGTGAATGGGGCACATCAGACTGGTGACTGTCACTCGTGAGGGCTCCATCCATGGCCCTGTGCTCTTCAATGCCGGACTGGAAGGAATACTAACTAAGTTTGTTGATGACACTGAATTGGGGGGAGCTGTTGACTCCCTTGGGGTCAGAAAGGCCCTGTAGAGAGACCCCCACGAATTAAAGGGTTGGGCAATCTCCAACTTCGTGAAGTTTAACAAGTGCAAGTGCTGGATTCTGCAGCTGGGATGGCGCAGCCCTAGCTCTGTATAGACTGGGGAATGAGAGGCTGGAGAGCAGCACTGTGGAAAAGGACCTGGGGGTCCTGGTCAGTGGCACATTGAACATGAGTCAGCAGTGCCCTGGCAGCCAGGAGGGCCAACCCTGTCCTGGGGGGCATCAGGCCCAGCATGGGCAGCCGGGCAAGGGAGGGGATTGTCCTGCTCTGCTCTGCACTGCAGATAATACATAAAATACTGCAGATTGAATTGCAGTACCTGATTGCTGATTTCAGCCCTCTAGCTTAGTGAAGCAACTTTCCTGTCGTGCAACTTTTCCTCTCCGAAAAGGCTATTTGCACTGTAGAATGGCACATAAACATATGTTTTTATAATTTTTTTATTGTATTATAAAGAAAATCCAGAAACACTTTATTTATAAAACCCCCAATCTGCATAGCAATCCAAACTATTACTGGAAATTACTGAGGTTGTACAGCAGAATTACACAGGTAAAACTTACAGGATGAATCTTCTACAAAAACGAACCCAACACCATTTACATTACTAGAAAACAACTCAACATTTTAATCTTGAAGACTTTTCAAACATTACTGTAATAAAATTGTGGAAAAACATATTACTTCTTAGAAGGAAGTGAAGTATATCCAAACAGATTTGTATCTTCTTCAGTTACAAAGTTTGATTTTCCTTGTTCAGTTCCTCATTGCCAACATGGCATTTATGTCCCAAATAAGATTTCGTAACTGATCCATGATCTGCTTCAGCTGCTGATTTTTCTGTTTCAGTTTCTGTGGGAAGAGTTTATTAGAAGTTTTTTTGTGATCAGTTCAAACAGTGCACTCAAAAATTCAACAAAAGTTACAATGCTATGAAATGCTATATGAATCTTTTTCTCAGTTGTCAGTGAGCATTATTAGTGGGATAATACATCCCCTTTAAAGCACATTCTAAAAATATAAGAAAGCCTCAAAAGTTAAGGACTATTGCTAGAGGGGGAATGCTGTTTCATTTCACAGCAGCCTTTTATCAAAACATCTGACACCTTCAAAAGCTAGAGGTTTGTGGGGATCAGTCTTCACTTTGAAAAGTCTAAAAGAGAGCATCCTAAGCTGGAAGAAAGAATTTGGGGAGCAGGTAAATGTATGTGAATATGTGTTTTATAAATTTGGTTTAGAGAAAAATGAGGCATTAACAGTACAAGTTTTAACAAAACACAGGGTATAGGTGAAACAAATCAAGCTTTTGCAGCCCTTCTGTGATGTAGGTCAACTGTGATGCGTTAAGAGTCCTGTCTTGAAAAAGGTTTTCCCAAGCATGCTGAATTCTTTATAATTATATATTTGTTTTTGCAAACTGCAGAAGCATTTGGAGGAACAGGAGAACAGCAAACTAGCTTTTATTTGGTTGCATAGCCAAAACTTAAAAATTATGTCTCTACAGAAGAAAGATCAGGGCATCAAGACATCACACAGTTTCCCTAACCTTTCATGTTTCACAATAATACCCATATTTATTGTCTCATTTATTCATTTTCCTGCTCAAATCAAAGCTGTTGAGCAGTTAGGTTGCTGTTAACAGTACACAGTTTGTCCTTCATTTCATTCTGATTTGATAAGATGTCAGCCTTCCAACATTAGAGATCAAACTACTTACTCATTAGGGAATATGAAGTTTCAAGTAAAGTAAAAGCACAGGAAAGACCTGCTTCCATCAAAACAGAACAGAACGTTTCAGGTTTGATGTAACTTTATTATTTGCACTACACAAAAGGCAATGCATTAAAAGCATGACTCAAATCAATAATACAATCAAAGTTACTGGAACAGAGAGAAAATGAAGCAATATCCTGAAAATTAGTCTCCTGAATTTTGATGCAGTCAACACAACAATATTTTTAAATTGCCAGCTGGTCAGCTGGGAAAGAAGTCCAGAGAAAAAAAAGGAAGCCTCTTCACTTCAGACCTGTAAAAACAGTCTGAAGTAATATGGTAATTAGGCTTAGATTACATGGGAAACATAATAAGGGAAATACTCCTGAATACAGACTTTTGCAGGACACTGGAAGAGACAACACTCAGATCTAGACTCCCAAGAATGATACAAAAACATATGCAGGATAGTTCATGTGCACTAACATGGAATTCCTAACTAAGCATTTGACAGGCTAAAAAGTGTTTTAAAGGAAAATATGTGCATTTATCTAATTTTTTTTTCTTTTCCATCTGCTGATCCAAGACTTCGCAACATACAGCAGAGATTCGGCTCCTAACTACATTCAAGAGAGAAAACTAAGAAGCATGTGGTTACCACAGCACTGAAATGACAGAATTGCAAGGGTCTTCCTACCAAAGGTCATACATGCAAGATCATGATGCTTGAGAAAGCACAAGAGGGATGAAATAAACAAGCATGTTCATATCTGTGGTATTTTTAAACATAATTCTGTTTGCCATCTTCAACATTCAGTCCTAGAGAAATCAGTGACTGTTACATCAAAATTACTAGTTCAGTGCAAGCTGCCAACTCCCTCATACTGAGACCACGCCATTTCAAGGTATTTCAAAACCTTCATCAACAGAAATGAAGGCTGAACAGTTGGTGATGGTAATTAAAGTCACAGACAGAAATAAGAACCATTGACCTCTGAGAAGCAGACTGTTTTCTCTCTCCATCCATGTCTAACTGCACTGTTAAATACTGTTACATGAACTTCATGTAAGTTATGCCCAAAAGACTCATTCTCAAATACTCTTTTCCTTTCTTGTGAAAGTGTTATTACTGTAAATTGTTTGATCTTTATTTGATGCTAGACAGGGGAACCTTCAGACTGGATTTCATTTGTTTTCAAAGCATCTGTAAGGACAAGAAGTATAAATTTGTTTATTTATCTGAAGATAATTTTAGATCCTCATCTTTAGTGAAGAGCTGATTTCTTAGCTCTTCTACTTCTTCTGGAGCCAGGAAAAACAGCTAAGATGAAGCACCATCCCTGGGTTGCTAGGCTGTTGAAAGAATAAAGAGAAGACAAAAAAATCCACTTCAGAGAGCACTGTCTCCTAATTGAAATGCATACAGTGATCTTTGTTACTGATCTTTGACAGGCAGTGGTCCACACCACAAAGTACTACATAATTAATATGTTCTGCACCACTGGAAGTGCTGGCCTCTGCTTAAGACTTTGCTGAGCCAGGAAGAACATCTCAACTCAAGTCTAACCTTGAAAAGATAGGTGAAATGGCCTTCTTGGGAAACGGGCAAAATCTTTAAGCAGCTTCTGCAGCAGTGACAGATCTTCATCTGAACAGATTGCTTGCAAGTTGTCTCCCACTCTTTCCTTCTTCTGTTGAAATGACTTAGTTGAACTCTAGACTGCTTCTCAGGATTAACAAATGTTGTATGAAACAAGAAAAAGTACTTCATCCTACATACATGCTACAGCTTTTGACTTTATCTGTTTTAACATAGCACAGGGAAATTCTATGAGGCAGTTTATAATGAGTTTAAGAGACCTAAATTCAAGTTACATCTGTCAGGCCTGTTTCTGTTAGTCCCTCTCTGTCAGAAGAGGGATCTGACTGAAAACCTACCCGAGGGGATCTTCTTTTGTGATATTAATTTTCAATGGGGCCCATTTTGACTTGCAAGTATTATGGCCATCGNTCTTTTAGTTTAAAGCCGTTGCCCCTTGCCATATCACAACAGGACCTGCTAAAAGGTTTGTTGCCATCTTTCTTATAAGACCCTTTAGGTACTGAAAGGCTGTTGTAAGATCTTCCTGGTGTTTTCTCTCCTTCAGACTGAACAGCCTCAACTCTCAGCCTTTTCTCATAGGAGAAGAGTTCCATCCTGCTGATAATTTTCGTAGCCCTCCTCTGAATCCACTCCAACAGGTCCATGTCTTTCCTGTGCTGAGGAGCCCAGAGCTGGACACAATACTCATGTTACTCCTTCTGACCATTGAACTGCTGTGGGAAGTGATTCTTGAAAGTCTTATGAAAGTGACAGTGGCCTCCGTGTTTCCAGGTAAGACAAGCCCAAGAAATTTCTACAGAAACACGATGTTTGTAATAGGAAGATGACATTTATACCATTCTTTTTTAAAATGAATCCTTCATAATGAAATCTCTGAAGTATGAAGGTGGAAAAACCTGCTCTTTTCTTTTTTCCTTTGGTAGTCAAGAGACTATTACAGTGTTATATGTATATACCATATGTTACATGCACATAGCTGGAAAAAAATATGATGGAAAAAGTGCCCTCACACTTTGCTCGAGCTCNTTGCAAGTATTATGGCCATCGTGATGGAGTTGGCAAGGACTACACCTTCCAGTAACCAATGAGTCCTTAGTTGGCTTAGGTCAGGAAGGTATTTATGAAAACATTTACTGAAGCACAAAACCCACATAAATGAAATGAAATGGGTTCTGAAATACATCCAGAAAATGAAAAGGAAGAAAAGCTGCCAAAAGGAACCTGCCATGCTTCATACAGATTTGAATTCAGTAGGACACAGTAATTTCAACTTTGACTGAAATAAATTTTTTACTAGAAGCCATCCTTGCTTCACTTGCATTTCATTAGAAATCAGGGCTGCTAGACCAATTCACAACTTACAATCAGAGATGTATCAGAACCTTCCTTTGCACAGTGCTCTTGTCTCTCTCCTTCAAATTTTAAAACTAAAACATCAGTGTGAGTCATTATACTGCACTCAATCCATTTGTTAGAAATCCCTTCTTCAGGCAAAGAAAATGACGTAAACCTGTGGAAGAGTAAGATCATATTCCAAGCGGTGTTTGGAAAAAACATCAACAGTACTTGTCTAAGTTGTCCAGGCTCTTCTTCTGCTTAAGGAAAAAAACAAGCAAAGATCTGTTTCCATCTTGAAAATCTTAAATTGAAGACCCTTCTCCTGAATGCTGTGCCAGCTATGGTTTTTACCTGCTCTATTCAAGATCTACAACAGTACAGGCCAGAAGAACATCTCAGTGTCTCAGTGTAACATGAAATATTAATAACCATAGTACCTTTACTTGCATAAATCTTAGCAAAATTTAAAAAAAATTACATTTACTTTGTTGATTAAGACTCTACTACAGTAAATTTGCATCACGTTCTTTCCCAGGAGTACAGAATCATGGAACAGTTTTGATTGGAAGGGACCTTTAAAGGTCATCTAGTCCAACCCTGCAATAAGCAGGGACATCTCCAACTAAATCAAGTTGCTCAGAGCTCGGTCCAGCCTGACTGTGAATGTTCCCTGGAATGGGGCATCTATCACCTCTCAGGACACGTGTTTTAACACCCTCAGCCTAAAAACTGTCTTCCTTATATTTAATCTAAATTGGCCTTCTTTTAGTTTAAAGCCGTTGCCCCTTGCCATATCACAACAGGACCTGCTAANTCACACTTTGCTCGAGCTCTCTTAAAGCTGCCAAGTGGTGTCTTAACTTACGGCTGCTCAACTGATACCAAGACTCATTTTCCATCACAGTAAATTCATATATCAATCTATTTATAGTTTTTTTCTAAAGGGATAAAAAATATTCATCACTAATATGGTAACAGCTGTGCAATTAAACATTAACACACACACTGTCCATTATCTACAGCTTTTCCTGATGTCATCCACAGGCATGACTGTTCCACACTTAGCAGAAATGAGAGACTGAGTTTTCTGCCTTGCACCTCACCTGACAGCTGAAAGGAAAACTGCTCCTTCTGCATGTGTAACCTGTGTTCCTGAAACAAACAGATGCATCAGTGACAGCCTGAGCCCTGCTGCAAGCTCAATACTTTTCACCTATTGACCCAGACAGGATTGTATTTATCCACTGATCTGTTGTTCTGAGAGGAATAAGCACCTTCATTCAAATAGATGGATGTTTGCTTCATACCAATTATTTATCATTCAACAATGAGGTCTGAGGTCTTATTTACTGAGTACCATCTAAGCTCTGTAGCTTGTAATGGAATTATTCATTCCCCAAGGTGCTTCTCCACCACATTTCTCAGTGTTACATCCCCATTCTTAATATGAAAATCCCACAGATCTATGATCCTCAGTTACAGATGGCAAACTCAGTCACACGAACACTACAGATAAAACTGCAGGGCTGCCAACTTTGTCCAAAGACATTTAAGATTCATGTTCATCTCTCAACTTCATATTTTAACAGCTTCCCACATATTCAAAGCTACCACGAGCCATAAGGGGAAGAATGAACAACTACCACAGATAATTTGTGGCAAAGAAAAAAAATTCAGCTCTCAAGAGCTACCTTAGTTAGTTACTCACTACACTCAGTAAATCCTTCCTTCTCGTTCCCAATTCCCTGCTTACTCAATAGTCTAATGCCAGTTACACAATACACAAACCAGGATTTTTATAATCTTATTTACTACAATACTGATTCAATC
>VYZR01020465.1:51621-64379 GCA_013400675.1 Oxylabes madagascariensis | reverse complement strand
ACATCCACAGCCACTAAAGAAATCACACTGGCTGGGATATCAGGCAAGAAGGGCAAAATTAAGAGATCCATGGCAGGTCTAAGAACTAATTCAAATATCACAATAGTGTCAAAGTCTTGGGTTATTGCAATAGTGATTTTTGTGTTTGCTATAACATGCAAAACTGAAAAAAAATAATGCCTATCCCAGCAAAAAGGATTAGGCGAGAAAAGGACAAGGAGTTGAAAGAAGAAAAGATTTGGTCGACAATATAAAAAGCCTCTTTAACTATCATGTTGGTTTCCCTGTCACAGTATTTTCATCAACATTTTGTATTACTGAAATTTTCCTAAAATTAATTAATCAAATTGAGTTGGAGGTGGACATTACACACTAGAGACGACTGAAGAGCTGTCAGGTATGCCAGCTAAGAACCAGAGCAAGCCCTCCTTGAACCCAGCAGCCAGTGTTAGAAATTAGACCAACTATCTGATTCTAGTGATTTTTCTTTGCAAAAAGAAAAGCATATATATTTCTAGTTATAAAAGCATTTCCTAGTCTCTAATGTATTAAAATTTGAAATTTGAAAATGGTAGTAGATGTGCTTTTACAACTGGAGGGAAAAAAAAGAAAAACACAGTGAACTTTCAAGAACAAGAAGTTTAACTTTCTTTTGCTGCAGTTCCTAAGTATTTGTCCACAAGAATACTAGAGAAAGTTCAACTATCTTGTGAAGATTTACTGCGGAAAATCTGGAAATTAGGTCTAGGCATTTAAGTATAAATACAGGATTTCAGCCTACATTTACGTGAAGATTTCAATGCATTCTTAATTACTAGCTTGCTACCAATGGTCCTGTAACACCATCAACCTTTTTAAGGTTCAGAACTCTTCATAAAAATTTATGAAATTATTTTCACAAGATCACACCAAGGAGGTTTAAAATCATATTAGCATAAAAGTACAACAACAAGGGCAAAACCATGTCATAAAACTATTAAAACCACTGCAAATATGGACAGTTAAGCTTATTAATAGTTAAAGATTGCAAATAAATGTGCATAAATTCACGGTACAACATTACATACAATATAATATATAACCCTGCTACATCAGCATTGAAGAGAAAGATTACAACAGGAGAGCTGACAACTGCATTTCTCTAAATTCACGTAGCCCTCATTTTTTCCTGTACAATACACATGCACTTTTCTAAATAAATGGGTTATGAAAAATTCAATGCACGGTGATTGTGGAAGACAAATTAAAACACAGGAAATATTTTAAAAGCTGAAAATCCATCAATTATTCATTCCATAAATAAAAAATTTATTCATTTATTTCTTTTGTTCTGTTATTTTTGTAGATTATAACTCCTTTTAACTGAGCATTTGCAGATATTACAGCTATAGAAATATTTATTTAACCCTATCTTTGTACTTTACAGATTGAAGAAACAATGTTCAAAATTGCGGTCTGGTAAAACTATGTTTTTAATCTCCATATTACATTGGCTTTTACTATAGCATAACTATTTTTAGATTTGAATCCCTCTTCAGTAATTGTACCCAGTTGCACAATGCCACTCAAACTGAAAATTTAACATTTTAACTCATTTAACATTTATAATTCATAATACATTTTTTTCTGAACGTGTCAAGATTCAGTAAATGTTCCTCTTTACAAAAGGAACAGTCTTCCTCAAACTGTCAAAATACAGAAGGTAGCCCTGAAAATTCTTTACCAACTCACATAATTGTAATAATATTTACTGGTGTTCAATATCAATTATTTTAATACCTAAGGTAAGTTCTGAAGATAAATAAGTTCAACGGGCACCTTAGTTCAGTTTGTACTGTCAATATCTAGTGGGTTACACATAAACATAACACACTGTATTCACAAGAATATATGTCCACTTTAAAAGAGACACAAGTTAAAATTGTTAGGAAACCTAAACTCTACTGCCAGAAGTACAGCTAAGAAATAGTTGTTTAACTAAAAGGTCAATACTGAAATATTTATAAATAAAAAGTATCTATCTCCAGTTTTGATGGTGGTCATCACACAATCTGTATTTAGTACAGCAATCTAGAAATGTAGGCTTTGTAATGTGAAAATGACTTTTCTCAGTTTATGCAAATTGATTTCAACTTTGTTACCTTATTTACTTCCATGATTTCCCTTCTCTCTTCACTAGCAAAACGAAGCTGACTTGCAGCACCACGATCATCATGCTTGGAGCCATCTTCTTCAACATATGGAATAAGTTGCTGTGAAGACAAGAAGCATCAGCTTTAGAGAAGAAAAAAAAAAAAAAAGAAAAGAAAAAAAGAAAAAAATCAAATCCAGGAAATACATATGATACTACCATTTTCACAGGTTCTAACTGCCCAGGAGAAAGTGGAGACAAGCATGTTTGCCACCACAGACCTAAAGGTCTTGCAATGACCTCAGTTGGTTCTCCAGGAAAATAATGTGCTTCAAGAAGACACAATCGCACACATTATCAAACCTAGACCAAAGAAATTTTGTAACTGCAGGCAGAAGCCAGTCTTTCCATTTTAAGATGTTTATCACAGATAATCCTTGTAGTTTTGAATTCTGCAGATTGGAATTTTAAAATTTACTGTTCCACACAAGACAAACATGAAGTTATTATAATGATAAAGCATTTTAGTGATATATTGAACATAAACATGACTGATTTTATGTAGCTAGTTGGTTAATACTACAGTTATGACTTGCTCTTTTAATGAGCCTCTGTCTGGCTACTCTTAAGACCAGGCCCACAGTTACCTTAAATGAGTTTTTCTGTAAGTATTTCTCACCGTGATCTCCTCAGACACACAGAGTCATAGTTTGGTTTAGGCTGGAGAAGACCATAGTGCACAGTCTTTTTTGTAAGCTTCAACAATACCAAAATTCCTTGAGGAAGAATTTCTAAATGAATACTACTAAATATTTCCTTTCTAAAAAAAAATGAATCAAAAAGAAACATACTAGATACAAAGCAAATACTTGCTTCTGTGTCAGAACACTCCCAAGCTACTAACATTTTCTTAAAAGACCCACGAAGTCCATAGTCTGACATTGTTTCTTCTGCCCTGAGCTATGCAAAATTACATCTGTGTTTACATACACGCTACAGACAAATGGAAGACTAATACTGAGAAATGTGAGCAAGAAGACATAAGTTTAAAAGCCTGGGAGCAAGCTGCTCATCAGGGGTATATTAACTTCTTACTTAGGTCGGAGTGTAATATTACAAAGCATTCAGTGCCTTCAGCACTCTGATGGAAACCTTATTTTGATTTAACTCACTAAAAATGTAATTTTCTTCTGTACAAAAATTTTTGCAGCCATTCTTATTCAGCTTAGCAAAATGGACAAAAGCTATCACACTAAACTCTGCCGTGAAAAAGTACCAAATGTCGACCACTTACTCCATTTGCAGACCATAAAGAAGAAGTAATGGGGCTGCTATATGCTCTTGGAAAAAACTCTTTCTAATGGAAAAAAAAAGTACCACTCAAAGGAGAACATTTCCTTCGAAAACCTCCCTATCTTTCAGAAATGGTGATAGAAAAAAAAAAAAACAAACCTACAAAGAAAAGCAGAACTATACCTAATACACAAAAGAAGCAGGAAATTTAATCTTTGTAGGCAGATCTCCACAATTACCTCATGCCTTGCTATGTTGGTTAACAGAAAGTTAACAATATCTGTTACACATTAGTACACATTAACAAAAATATTTGTATCAATAATAATGCAATAAGCAATACTAGTAGAGTTTTGTTGATATTCTGTAAAGACATGGTTAGAATATTGGCCATTAAATAATTGAGACTATTACTGAACTACTGGAAGAAGAATTTAAGAAAACTGATCCAACAGGAATGGTGTGCCTCTGTCATTCACTCTAACCAATAAAAACATCAGGAGGCAGGCATCTACGAAGTTCAGAGAAGACTAGAAGATTTAAAAAAAAAAAATCCCAACTATCAATAAAAAAACTCTGCTGTGACTAAGTTATCAGTGAAATCTTGCATTAAAAAAGCCTGGAGTGACTATTTATTTTCTCTATGGAGATTCCTTTCCATCCTGATAACGGGAAAAAAATGTGAAAAGTTATAGAAAAAAACCAACCCTACCCCACATCATTCCATTGATATGATAAAATATGACACATGTAAAGCTTTTAAAGAGGACACAAGTATTTGGTTACTGCGCACAAGTCAACACAGTGTGACAACAGGTTTTATTTTCTTAAATAGGAAAATTAACTTATTCCCTTCCTTGCTGTCAGGTTTCCAGACACATTTCTCTGAAACCCTTGTCAAATGTCAGCGACTGCTAACTGAAATAGCAGTCTAGAATGGACTGTACTGAATGGACTTCTTAATTTCTTTACTTCTATTCAGTTAGGAGACTCACACTTCAAATATAATGCCTGCATGATTAAAATTCACTGGACAATCAAAAGTCCATTAATAAAGTTTTCTCAGAGTTCAGCCGTCACTAATTAAAGAATTTCAAAGCTCTGGTTAATATAGTGCAGGAAGAACTCAAATTGTAACAAAATCCAGGGTTTGAGAGTACTACTAGAAATTAGAAACAACTTACAAGGAAGATGACATTTAAGATTTTATGCATAACACAGTATTATTAGGAAAAACTTTGGCCAATCCTCCTCCCTGGAAGTTTTATGTTGTAACTTTTCTATCACCACTGCACATTTAGGTTAGGTTCATACTGGCCAGCAGGTTAGGAATAGCTGAGCGAGGGAACTAAGGAGGCACAGACTATTGGCCACAGAAAGTAAATAATACTTTTTATTCAGGAACCGGGCTGACAAGTGAGAGCTTGAAGCAGGCATTTGTCCACTTTTTCCCACTTTTTTAAAAAAAAAAATTGCCCTGATCCTCTTTTTTTTTTCCCTAGGGGAAACAAATTGGTGAAAGTATCAAGAAGCCAGAGGAAAAAAGGTTAAAATTTTCAATCAAGTTCGCTTTCACAGAATCTGTTAGGCTGGAAAAGACCTCTGAGACCAAGTCCAACTTATGACAGAACATCCTGTCAACTAGACACTAAGTTTCACAATCTTTCAACAAGGTCTAATTAATAAACAGAATTCAGTCCACTGAATAATTCTAGTATCATTAAAACTTGTTTTGTATCTCCTGCGACTGAGGAAGATGGATGATTTGCTATCCAGAGTGGTTACTCTGATTTGCAATTTATACATAAATAAAGATACTTACTTCTATGGGAACAGGATCAAGCCCAGCACAGTTTTCATTACATTTGTCATAGACTAATCTCAGTTTTCTGAAGAGTATTGATAGTTGACGGAGATGTTCCTGCAGCTTTGCCAGTCTGTCTTGGTATGTTGCAGTATGATAAGTAACGCCATTTGGTAACTTAGAGAACCAAAACATTAAAAATATTTCAGTAAAGTTTCTGTCACATGAAATAAATAAAGATATCAGACAGGTTTTTGTATATTTTAAAATAAGACAATCACACTTTTCCCACAGCAATTACTGAAATTTTTATTTTCTTTACTAGCAAAATTACATATTTTATGTGCTCAATCACTGCTGTCAAACATCCTCATATATTCTACACTTTGGTCATTGTCAATCCTTCTGACTTTTCAATGAGTGCCTTCACAATGCTTAAATATGATGCCATTGTGACTGGGGTTGAGATGCAAAATCAGGCCACTCAATTCAGTGACACAAGAGTCATGAAAATACAGAAGAAGTGGGAGTGTTTATTTATCTTGTACTCTCCACAGAGAAACACAACAGAAGTTTGTATGTTTTCCCAGCAAGTAGACACGAATAAGGATTATGTTGTTTTTCCTAACAAAAAAAAGTTTTAGGGGGAAAATATTACAGAAAAAGATCAATGAAAATTCCTCTAAATTTACTCTTTATATGTTAACATAAACAGAGAAACATAACCAACATATGAACAGGCTTCACTATACATAAAAGAAAACACAGTTAGTAAGCATAGAGTTTTTTTATTGTGGGAGCAATGACAATTCAAAATTTCTGAATTTCACTTAATGTACAGGACTAAGAAAATATACTAATAGTAGTACCCAGGCCTTCAACCAATCCTCCTTTTCAGAGCAGTTTGATCGAGTTTTCTAAACATCCTAAGGCATCTCCTGTCGCCTGTCGTAGTCGGCGATAAAAACACGGCAAGTTGAGTGCATAAAAATAAATAGTTGTTTCTCACCTGCATGTTCCTCAGTAACTGGAAGATTTCCATGGTTCGGAACACGATGTCCTGCACGGTCTCCTGGCCGATGCGGCAGAGGGAAGCCGTGTTCACCTCCCTGGCGGCCTGAGCCTGCGTCCCGGAGAAAGCGCCCGGCGGCATCCCCGCCCCGGCCAGAGGGGGGGTCGACATCTCCTGGCGCTGACCGCTCACACTCGGGCAAGCTGCACGGAGAAGCGATGATGGAGCAATCAAATACTTGTTTGACTCCATCCTAGCAAACTTCTGCGGGGTGGCTAATCCCATTCCCTTCCCCGGCACGTGGCTCTGTCCAACAGAGGAGGTCGGCTCGGCGCAGCACCCCTCGGTCCGGACACCGCTCCCGGACCCACCGCAGCTCTGCCGGCCGGGGAAACTGGGGTACCCCTCACGCACCTCCCTCCCCTCAGAGCGGTCACCGGGCGCCCCTGCACCAAGGGGAACACGACAGAGGTTTTTGCCCAGCTCCAGCAGGCAGAATCGCAGTCCTGAACTCCGGGACCGACCACTCCTCCCTCCGCTGACCCACCCGCTCCCGGGGCGATGCGGTGTCCCGGGGCCCCGCAGCATCCCCAGACCCCGCGCTCCCGCCCGGGCCCGGCCCCGCTCTGCGCTGCAGCCGCCCCGGAGCCCGCGGGCCCTGCCGCACTCACGGTGTCCCAGCCGCACTCACGGTGTCCCAGCCTCCCTCACGGTGTCCCCACCGCACTCACGGTGTCCCCGCCGTACTCACAGTGCACTCTCGGCGCACTCTCGGTGCCCCCGGCCCGGCGGAAGCACTTCCCGGCGCCCGGCGCCGTCACAGCCGGCGGGGCGGGAGCGGCGGGCGGGGCCGCGGCTCTGTCGCTCGGGCTTGGGGCCGCCCCTGCTCCGCCGCCCTCCTTCCATCGTCTCGCTCGGGAGCCGGGGCGCTTTCCTGGCTCCCTGAATGCAGAGCGGGTTTGCGGGCCGGTCAGCCAACACGCGGGCTCTTGAGGTTGAAAAGTTTGGTCAGAATCCCCGGGCATATGCACACATTGACACCACCCCTCTGTCAGATCATAGAGCCGTTGAACAGTTTGGGTTGGAAGTGACCTTAAGGATCATTTATTTCCAACACCCCTGCCATAGGCAGGGATGCTTTCCGCTGGACCAGGTTGCTCAGAGCTCCACCAGCCTGGCCGTGAGCACTGACAGGGATGGGGCAGCCCCAACTTCTCGGGGCAACCTGTTCCAGTGTACCACCACCCTCACAGTGAAGGATTTCTTCTAGCACCTAAACCTGCTGTTTTTTCAGTCTGGAGCCATTCACTTATCACTAAAGTTCGGGATGAAGAGTCCCTCTCCACCTTCCCTGTAGGCCCCTTCACATACTGGAAGGCTGCTACGAGGTCTCCTCTCTTCTAAGGCTGAACAGCCCCAATTCTCTCAGCCTATCTTTAAAGGAGAGATGCTCTAATCCCAGTCACACTGATAAATAGCTGAATATCTGTTTTGTGGGATAATTGTGTATTGTCAGTGCACACTTTAAAACCTGTGCTAATTTCATAACTTTATAGGTGTAGGGCTATTCCTTCCTGCATATATTGTTGCTACTACAGAAAAGCCTTAACACAGTCACAGTATTTGCATGGATATAAAACTGCTCTGGGTGTTTGTATCACACTAATACAATTGAGGCATTTTTGAAGTACAGATAAGGCCTCCTATGTGAGGGAGAGGGAACACCCTCAAAAAGAAACCAGGCAGGTCCTGTGAGGCCTGACAGATAGGAGCTGTTTCTACAGTAGCTAATGCTTACTGTCTGCCTAACAAAAAAATTTCTTCATATGCAGAAATCAGTAAGTACCAAAGTTTCTCAGTCTTTTCCAACTGACATCATATCTAGGACTCTGAGTGATTGTGGCAATAAGTATCTAAATAGGCAGAAGAGGACATTTATATACCTGCAACTTCTAAGGAATTCTTAGTACAGTAAAGGTTGTTGTGTTGTATTAAAACTGATGTTACAAATGATCTTTTGTGTGAAATGTTTTGCATTTGTAATGCTGCAAAAATAAATCAGAAGTTTGATGTGTGGTATACACAGCCTTTTTTAAAGAAAGAAGAAAGCAGTCAAGGAACATTCAGAAACAGAACCACATAAACTTACTGTCAGGGGCATTTTCTTCATAAAACATTTTTTACTTCAGAAACAGACTACTGAGGGGAAAGAACGCCCCCTTTCCTAAACTGGAGCTTTTTGCTGCCTGGCTAAGTTCTCCCTAGCACTCTGCCTTACTCAAGGTGCGATGGAAATAACTATATTTTAGCAAAGATCTTAGCATAAAGGATACAAAAGTGATTTCTTAGAGCAGAGAGGAAAAAATGGTTTATAAAAATAAGAGGAGAATATTTTCAGAAAGCAAAACAACATCCCACGGTGTCTAGCTAGACAATGCTTGGAAAGAACAGCCTCTGGAGGACTTCAAAAGGCTCGTTTAAAGGTTTGCTTCTCATTTCACTGTACACTAAGAAAATGATACAAAAACTGTTCAAGTCTTGAGCAAAAAGGATAATGGTTTCATATTCTGATTGCATGCCCAAGAGCTGTGTTCCCAATGCTTAACTTGCTGCCTCAAATCTGATGGCATAAGAGTAATGAGGGGTTCAGACCACCTACTCTCCAGGGCTGCCAGACAGACTCCACATAGAGTCGTATCCTGCAGTGTAGGGCTGCCCTATACAGTAGGCAGTTGAAATACAGAGCCAACTCTGCATGTGCAGAGTGCTGGAGAATGTTGCTGGGAGGTCTAATATTCTTCATTGCCAGTCTGTGGAACTGTCTGAATCTGGGATTTCATTCCCAGACAAAGGAATCTTCTTTTAGATAAGAATGTTTTCCTGGTCAAAAGAGATAAAGATTAATTTGCTTTTAAAAGCAATCTATTAAGCAACCACTCTCTGACTTCAATTTGGGCCAAGTGCTTTCATCTGGAAGGTGTCCAAATCAGAGATCATCTTTTATATCCATTTCAGTTTCTGTGGCATCTGTTCAAACTAGCATCTTAGGATCCTGCTGCCTTTGTTGTTGGGTTGTGGAGAAGCTACCAAAAACGTAACAAAGAACCTATGTCTGCATGTAATATTCTAGTCCAATCACCTTTAACCCAAATTTGAAATTAGGACTCTTTAAAGAGTAACTACTTCAGTGGTTATAATTTTCACCATAATAATGACTTATGATGTTTTTTGTAATTTACGATATTTTCACTCATACACTGAGCAACTCCAAAGATGGTTTTGCTGTGCTCTATCAGGAGAGTAAAAATCCTCAGAAGTGAGAGAAGATGATAATTGTTGCTTTTGTTCAAATAATTTTTTCTAAATCAGTTGATACACTTGTAAGGCAGTATGAATCATTCTGTTTAAAAATAAACAGAACTGGTGAAATTCCTGGATTATCATCTGTTTTCCTCTAATAAAGAAGAGTGTACTCCCTCACAGGTCTCCTCACACTATTCCTTAAGCAGTAGTGCTTTGTTACTGCTCTGAGGGTGACAGATGGGCTTAGGGGAAATGTGTTAACCACAGAAGGACTTTCATTCTCCACCCTGTCCCATTCAGTGTTTATGTGTTCATTCAAGGAGAAATAATGGAACTTTGTGGAACCTTTGCCAACAATAAACATACACGGCACAGTTTTACTGTTACCAAGCTGTGGTAGATAACAGCATGGCACATAACTTTTTTAGTATTTGGCCAACACTTAAGATAGGTGGAGTTTAATTCATCAGAGATTATATTTATATACCAGAGGAAACAGTTAATGGCTGTGATCAGGTGAGGAGGACTGGGTGCTTGAGTAGTTTTTTTGTGTGATGGGGGGTTTTTGCAATGGTGTTTTCCGCATCCAGGTAGGTATTTCCATGAACTATGAAAGCATCCATTTAGAGGGAAGCAGGGCCATCTGTGGTAGTGCTATATAAGATGGGATAAATTAGACAGGATCAGAGCCCAAAGCATGGGAGCGGACAGCAGTACTCCTTGCCCTTGCTCAGAAGGGGGTGAACACAGCTGTTTCCTGGACCAAGGGGAAGCTGGAGTTGAGCAATGAAGACCTCTCTGCCTTTACAGGATTTCTTGCACAGCCTTTTGGTGCTGTAGGTGATAAAAGGACAGCAAGGAGAGCAAGATGGCAGGGACTCAGCCTCACTGCTTGCCTCTTGCTTCTGTCATCTATGTATCCATAAGCAAACTTGTCTATATGTTGATTGTGTTTTAATGGCACAGTCTGCTGGGGCACAGAGAAGCAGGGTCATGCCTACTGGGTTTCATATAGGTAGTAGCCAACTTCAGGGGTGTGCCACAGCCCAACCTCGGAATTTTCACAGAGTGGTCTGAAAAAAAGATCAGGAAACTATCGATTTCAAAATGGCTTTATGCAGTGGGGTGGCTGCCAGGTGCCCACCACACCACTCCACCATCACACTCCTTCACTCTCCCCCTCTCCCTCCTCAGCAGTACAGGGGGAGAAAATAGGATGAAACCTCATGCGTTGAGATCTGCATGTGGAAGCACAGTCCTCCCGCAGACTGATCCAAATGACACTGCAACAGCTTAGACACTGGTGGGAATGCATTGCCTCCATAAGGCAGGGTCAGTGTGTGGGTTACTATATTACTATGTGGGTTTACTATTTCCCATAGGATAAAAACATGCATTAACAGAATATGGGGAAGTCAGGTGCAGCGTGATAGTCCAGCCTATGTGTGGGATGTTTAAAACATGATGTGGCTTTTTGGTTCTCACCATGCAGTGGATCCCACACATCATTTCTTGATCTTGACGGGCATGTTGTATCATCAGTTCTCCACTTCTCTGAATTTTCCTTCTTGACATTCAGCTCAGGAATCTTGCCCTTGGCCCTTTTCATATTCCTTTAAACACCAAAGAACTAGTTTCATAGTCGGTTGTTTCTGGCGTGAAGATTGTTATCCTTCCACATGTTTTATGTGATGGGTTGTTATGCCCAGCAGCTGGTACTCTGTCTGTAACTGTGACAGAAGAAAAATGAGTAGCAGGACTTATTCCAGGGTATCACAATGCAGAAATATCACCCTGATAACTTTTCTGCTTTTGCCGTTGTTCAGTTGCTTGTCTCCAAAGAGGCATCTGGAAGTCTCAGCATAATCCTGACATTGTGACTTCAGACCCAAACCCAGAAGCAGATGTATCATGTCTCCTTTGGTCTCTCACTACCCAGCACCTCTCTTGCAGCCTTCAATTGTATTGATCCTCCAAATGCTGACACTGAAATTGGTTTAAACAGAACAGTACCAAGTTTCCCTCCTTGCCCCAAAACAGCTGTGGGCAATTTTTGTCTTCTTGTGCTGGGCTTTCAGACATTTCCCCTGGTTCTATTTTTCCTGAGGAAATGATGCCATATGTGACTAGCTGTTTGGAAGGAGAGGCATTCCAAATCGAAGTTTATATAAACTCTATGTCTTCATCAGCCAAATGTGCATTTCTGATGCCTGTGGATAAATTGTCAGCATGCTTGTTTGATGACTTCTCNAAAGAAAGCATTACAATGAGATGTAAAATATGTGCACTGTCATTTATACAGGCAACTAGCTTCTGGAAAACTTGACCTCTGGCCAGTAGAGGACAGAAACATATCCAAAGAGACCACTGAAGCAGTGACTGGTACCCAGTGGGATAGAGATGGAGGGACTAATTATATTTTCACAGCTGTTACACCAACGCTGAAAGATGTTGGTGACAAATGACTTTGTGGTGGACTTCACAGTAGTTAATACAGGAGAAAAGCCAGTCTGCCCTGTGGTTTGACTGCTTATGTGCTATTAGCATTATAATCAGGAGTGCAAGGGTGGTTTTTCCCTTCAGGGGGTTGCCGGTATGCAGTTTCCCGTTGTTGCTCCACAGTTGAAGGCATAGTTCTCATTAAGGTGTTGAGGGATGATAATCCTGTGACTCACTGGCACCTGGCAGCCACCCCACCTGTGCATACTAGGACAGAGAGAGGGATCCTCTGCTTGTTTCCTTTCTAAAACATGTCCGTGTGTGTGAGGGGATCCTTGCTGTGCTCTATAGTACATGGTTCTTTGTCCTAGACCGTGAAAGGTACAGCAGCCCAGGGTTTCTCTCTTCATCTGCCTCTATTGATGTTT
This sequence comes from Oxylabes madagascariensis, assembly GCA_013400675.1. Classification (NCBI taxonomy): domain Eukaryota; kingdom Metazoa; phylum Chordata; class Aves; order Passeriformes; family Timaliidae; genus Oxylabes; species Oxylabes madagascariensis. The sequence goes on along the minus strand of VYZR01020465.1, from coordinate 51,969 downwards.
TATTTCTCTCTCTGACTGTAAACCTCTAGCAGTAGGTGAAGACTTTCTCTCTGATTTTACAGAAACAAACCCACCTCACCCACTGTCATTTGGGGGAGCATTGAGCACCCACCAGCTGATTGCAAAGAACATTTTTATTCTTGAAGTATTATAAGGCTCATTTTTGTTTCTTGCATCTGTGGCACAAGATGTTTTCTTTCACCTTAACTTCCTTCTTACGAGCAAAATTGTGATTTATTCAGTGTCAATCAAGCTAGATTCTCTAGCCTCATTTCTTATTCACAGGTTCCACAACTCTTTCTGCATGTGAATTAGATATTACATGTAAACATAGATGGCATGTAAAAT
>VYZR01020465.1:3570-34114 GCA_013400675.1 Oxylabes madagascariensis | reverse complement strand
TGCTCAGGCCTTAACAGTGCATAGTGTGTATTGCTGTTGTGCTGCAAAACAGGGTCTTAAGTATGTGCTTAGCTTTAACTTTTGGCATCTTGACTTCAATAGACCTGAGGCAGTTTACATCAGCTGAAGATCTGTCCCAAAAGATAGAAACCCACAAACTACCTACCTTAGCTGAGTTCTGAAGAGACATCTGCAAACATTTGTGCTGTTTTATCTGATGTCACTAGGGTTTATTTTTAACTTATCTGGCAGAAGAAGGTGAAATATGCCTTGCATACGATTTCCAGGGCAGGTACATCAGACACTAAATCACTGTTAACGTACTTTGTTTCTTTCAGTCTAAATGTGCATTTTCTGCTGCTATTGTACAAGACGTTTAAACTATTTCGAGTCTTTATTTTTCTCTTTATTTGTTGACGAAGCAATGAGCCAGTTCTAACGCTGATCTCTAAAGTATGCAGACATTCTTTTCAACAGGCAAAGGATTTGTTTATGACAACCTGTTATTCTTATCCCATTGTTCCACTTTCTGCCTTATCCGTTGACACTTCTTTCTTCACATTAACATTTGTTGCTGGTGGGCTGTGTTATCAAGTGCACTAGGACATCTTAGCTAAGGGCTGCATCTCTCATGAGCAGCATGTCAGAGGGATCTTCAAAGAAGTCTTAACAAAAGATACATTTGAAGCAAGAGAAGTCTGGCTATTTTAACTATTCTTCCTTTTGATCTCCAAAAGTAGATTATGAATGTGACTGCTCTGTATTTTCCTGTCGGGTCCCTTGACTCTTTTCCTAAAAGGTTATGCCAGTTACTTTCTACTCCAAAGGGAGTCTTTCCTGTACTAAATGCATTTTTGAAAATGTCAGCCAAAACTCCTCCACTTTCTATTCTTGTTTGTTTTTAATATTCTCAGTTATCTATAGCCTGAATCTCAGAGCACCATCAATTTTCACATCTTTCAAACTTTTCAGAGGAGTTTGGTGCTACTGAATGTCTTGTTTGTCCTTATCACTTCGCTGACTGACAACAAAAGTGATTCACCTTCTGCATTTGAGAATGTGGCTTATCACTTTATTACTACTGTTTCTCCTCCTCTGCAGCTTCTCCTGCCCTTGTGCAACAAACAGATTTGAAAATCTGTTTGTTAGGCCTTAGTTTTCTTACTGATTATTTCTTAAATTTTCATGCTTTCATTTAAAAGCAATAACAACCTATCACTTTGTTTCAACGTGAACTGAAATATAACTTATTGTTTAAGACTAAAAAGCAAAATAATTTATTCTCCTTTCAATTTTAGTGGGTTTTTGTCTATAAATTTCCTGATGTTGTTGAATTAAGATAGGTAGAACTGTACAGGAATTGATTTACCAGGTACTTTATTTTGTCATTCAGAATCAGAATAAAAATGGCAAATCAAAAAAGTTTCCATTAATAAAAATATTTTACTCTGGTCCACTAACACACTTCTTCTCAGTGAAATCAGAAATTTAATGTCAGTTTTGATAACCTTAATTGTCCAGAATTTGTTTAAAGATCAATGTGATTTGAAAAGTAGAACTAATGTATTTATTGTCCCAAATAAGAAATGTTCAATTTTTACATTGTACTCAGGCTTCTTTTTTCTTAATTGCACCATCTGGTCTAATAAAGTTTGTTATATCTCCTTGAAAACTGATTCTGTGATGGATATGGGTAACTTTTACTTATTTAAAAATCTCAACTGGTGCGCTGTTTTTGTGGTTTATACCCAGATGGAAATTAAACACCATGCAGCCGCTTGTTCAACTCCCTCCCCTCTCCTCCCCCACCCTGGTGGAATGGAGAGGAGAGCTGAAGTAAAACTTGTATGTTAAGAGCAGTTTAATAATTTTAAATTAAGTAAAATTCAATAATAATGTTAAATAATGATAAGGAAATATTCAAGTGAAGCACAATGCAATTGCTCACCACCCACTGCCAACGCCTGACCTCCCTTCCCCAGCCCAGATCAGCCACACTTCTGGGTAAGTCCCCCCAGTTTATATCCCAGGCGTGATGTTCTGTGGTGTGGAATATCCCTCTTCTCAGTTCGGATCACCTGTCCTGCCTGTGCTCCCTCCCAGTTTCTCTTGCCTACCTCCTCATTGGCAGAGCATGAGACAAGGGGCAAAAAGAGTCCTTGACTTGGCATAAACATGATGTAGGAAAACCCAAATCATTGGTGCATTAGCAACACTATTCTCATTCCAAACGTAAAACATAGCACTGTAACAGCTGCTGGGAAAACATTACTCTACCCTCGCTGAAACCAGGACAACATCCACCCTTTACTCCATACCATTAATGTCATGCCAGCTTTCACATTCCTCAATATCCCATCACCTTTCCTATTTATCTTTTTTGATAGGTATACAAACACCATTCTCTTTGTCTATGGAAGGCCTCTGTCAAATGTTCATAAAATGTTCACACACACACACAAAAGTTTGTTGAATTCATTTAGTCCATGACTTCGGCCTTTATCCTTGGTAACTGTCTTTCAAGCAGGAAAGATGATGTAAGGTGTTGGATTGGGTCATGCTGCACATTTGACTCAGCTGTGATTTCAATGCAGCTGTGCTTGTTCAGTTTTATCAAAGTGTTGGATGCACAGTGTTGGATAATTATTAATGTAATGCAATTTAATTTATTTCTGATTTTCACCCAAAATTGAATTCCCTTGAGGCACACACCAGACTTCCCCATCCTCCTGTACCCACGAAATGCACTCAAGTTTGTGAGCAAAAGCAATCCCACGGATGAGTTTGCCTTTGCCTGAGCCAGGAATCATCAAGACTGTTTTCGCAGTATGTTTTTAATGTGCACCAAGGAACTTTATCTTCTTCTACAGTACATAAAAATTTATAAACTTGCTATAGTTTTATCTGTGTGATCACTGGAATGGCTAGTGTTAAGAAAGGTGAGAAAATGAGATGGTTTTCTTAAAAGATGCAAGAAAGTTAGTGAAGGAGGGTGTACCAGAATGTTGGGAATTTGAAATTAAGACTAAAATGGCTGTAGGCATACTGGCAAATGTGCTTGCTTCTCTGAAATCTAACTACTAATGTGGATTTCTTGTCAAGTCCTTTTGTTAACCATTTTCAAGGTGGCTGGTTACTATTTCTGATGAGAAAATCTCTTGATGGCTGTAATCTGATATTTGACTATAGTCAAGTGCTTCCCTGGGGCTGCTTGATTTTTCCTGCTTCAGACATCAGAGACAACATATCAGCAAACTACATGGGTGACATGGTTAATCCATCCAGAAGGGAACTGAGAGATGGGAGGAATTTTAATGAAATATTTATTGTTCATAATACAAGTAAATGCTTTCCATTTTTTATTTTATTGCAGCTTTCCAGTCAACCTGGAGCTGATTTCTAGACTAGTAAGGTGTAGTGGTGATTGGTTTACTCAGGTGAAATTGGAAGGAGACACAAGAAAACCAATGTGTAGAAGTGAATCATAGTATGAGGCTTACCATCATTAATGGAAGGAAATTTTACTTTGTTCTTCTTTGCATGCGTATGCTTGTAGGGAAAGAAATCATGAAGAGGAACAGAGATTTTTCCACTTTGTCATGGAGAGTTTGACATACACCCAAAATGACAGCAGAAATGAAAAGTGAACAGATCCAAGCATGATTTCTAGTACTCATTGTAGCTCCAGATAGTGTAAGCAGAGCACACAGAGCCTGTAGTGACTGTATTATTCCAGGTAGCCTGCGGCTTAAAACTTGTAAATCCAAGTCTCTATCCATGTCATATACTTTGCTGTGGATTAGTTAATATCTTGAATGCATTTGGAAGTACCAGAATTCCCAATGCCTTAAACTAGACACCATTTTGCTATTAGCAGCTTCATATTACATCATTTTGTCTCACTCCTATTCAGTCATTTTTAAGGAGAAGATAGTCACAAACAGAAATACTCAACATGAGGTTCATTCCTGGGCTACCATGGAGCAGCTCTCACAGAATAAGGGGCATCACAGGGCTGGGAGTTTCTCTGTGAGGAAAGACACACCTGCTGGATCACTGTGCTAAAAGAGAAGGCCCTCCCCTGAAAGCAAATTCAGACTCTTCTTTAATAAAAGTCATTAACAATGTGAAAAAGCTAGGAAGGATCTCAGTTTGGAAGGCCCTACCAAGTTTTAAGACAATGTACACCTCCTCCCACCCTTTTAAATAATACCGAAAACTAACAGTTCATCTTGAATTTCTATCTGATCCAGAAACATCATATTCATGTAGTAAAATGAAGATACTTTTGCCTCCTTAATCTCAGAAAATTATCTTACTATTTCCAAATTTGTTAATATATGAAAAATGTCCACATGTATGGTGTATAGGAGTGTTAGAATATGTTGTTCATGAGATATGATTCTTTTTTATTTACAACAAAATCTTTTTCCAAGCTTGAAAGTCTTGAAGAAACAAACAAAGTCAACCAGCCAAGCATTTGCTTTCAAAGATGATCTTAAAAAGAAACATCTCCAAAGGGAAAGGTAGAAACTCTTTACAAGAGGAAGGAGATGCTTCTTTACCTTGATCTCTCTTTTGAATGTCAAATCTAAGGGTGAGAATGGGATGCAATCAAAAGGAGTGATTGCCATTAGTATTGATATACCACAGTTTGCTTTTCAATCAGTGCCTTTGGATCTGAGGAAAGTTTGTGAAAATGTTGTAAGACTTTATGCAACCTGTACCATTGGGCAAGATGCTGTTTGAGTACCTGAGTATAATCTTTATCTCACCTAATTATAGAACACGGCGCTAGAAGGGACCCTGACAAGTCCTCCAGTCCTTCCTTCACTGCTCTTCATCCTAAACTAGTCCCACTTATTCCCGAAACCCAGCATCACCACGTCTCCAGAGTCACCTTGTACAATAATTTCCAGCGCTTTAATCTCTTTGTTACAGCACTTTCTTTATTGTCTAACCTGAGTATCCCTTTATGTTACTTTTTCCTCGTATTCACAGTGAATGCAAAGGGCCGTGTATCCCTGCAGTGCTTTATAAGAATTTCTTATGTACCCGAAAATTGTCAGCATGCCTCTTTTCTTTCTTCTTTAGGGACGAACCTCTAACAGTAGCACAACGAGAAATATTAACAACAAAAGTAACTGCGAGGACCTATCTGCTGATGTGTCCTTGCAAGTTATCTACATTGCGTATTTTACGCCCTCACCCTGAGATAAGCATAGGACAGTGATAAGAATTAGAGTAGAGGCTTCCCTTTGGTCCCCTTGCCGGCACACAAGCGCTGTTTCCCACCCGGGCGGATCCCGCAGCGGAACCGCGGGCCGGTGGTGCCACCTGGTGCCGGCGGTGTCACCTGGTGCCGGCGGTGCCACCTGGTACCGGTGGTGCCACCTGGTGCCGACGGTGTCACTTGGTGCCGATGGTGCCACCCGGTGCCGGTGGTGTCACCCGGTGCCGGCGGTGCCACCCGGTGCCGGTGGTGCCACCCGGTGCCGGCGGTGTCACCCGGTGCCGGTGGTGTCACCTGGTACCGGCGGTGTCAGCTGGTGCCGGCGGTGCCGCCTGGTACCGGCCCTGCCCTCTCGGGACCGGCGCGGACACCTCGGGACTCCGGCGGGATGGATGGCGGGGGACACGTCACCGAGCAGCCAAAGAGCAGCCTCATGAAAATAAATTCACTCAAACGGCAGCTAGGAAAGACCTCAGTGCTGTCCAGAAGTCCAGGCTCTCGGTGTTTAAATTCTTTTTTTTCGGTAGCAGCCGCTGCTTCTTCCAGAAATGCTTTTAAGAGTTAAACGTTTTCCTAACTAATTTGAAGTCAGGATGAGACACGGGCATACAAGCCTCAAAACAAGGAAAATCTCCAGGTATAATCTGTGTCTCCCACTCTCCAATGTCAAGATCTTATCTTAAACAAAGTTGACTTGACACCAATTAGCAAGCAAACAGCTGAGGAAAATAAGAATATTTCTGAACTTTGTGATCTTCCTCAAGTACAGCAGAAAACTTCTGAGAGGTTTGATTTGGCCTGGAGAATAACAGAACATCTGTGCTTTCTAGCTTGCACTGGTTGGATCATGGTGTTAACCAGGCTTAACACCTGGTATTCAGGTTCTGGTGCAGTCTCTAAAAGAGAATAAATTACTGTTGCTATTGACGACACTCCAACAGGGTAATATTAGATATAAGTAGATGTGGCAAATAGTTTCTATGAGAAAATGTTAATTTTCGGCAATAAAAGTGCTAATTAGATGAATTGGTTGATAGATTTTTTAATGAAAAAGTACTGAAACGTCATGTTCTGGCCGAGTAAAAATATTTTACATTAAGCTCATCAAAATGTGTATTTTCTATATGGCTACATATTAGAAAAGGTTAAGAAAAAGGAGCAAAAACTTCAACAATATTGAATTAATTGACTGAAAAATCTTCTTAGTAGTTTTTCTTTCTACATTTCTAAAACTTGCATGGCACGATGAGATAAAGAAATGTACTCCAAATTTTTTAACATCTTTGTCTATGGGAAATCCATGTTCTCTGTGGCAGAAAACTGGGGAAGTAGGAATGGCAGTTGTTGCAATTACATGGAGAACTGGAAGCTGAATGGCATAAAGCAGTAAGACAGAAGGGGAGACCACAAGAAATTAAAAGATGGGTCAGAGAGATAAAAAAATAGAACTAACAGAGGAGTGAAGAAGGAACAGGACCATCTTTGAAAGTGCATGAACATTACTATTGTACAATAGTGTAGTAACTCAGATATGTTCGGGCATTACAGTATATGAATTTTAGATTAAATTTACCCAAGTACTGCTCTTTTATATATATATATATGTATTTTTTTTTTTTTTAATTAACAGACTCATCCTGCACAGCAGCGATCAATTACATTTCTGCTATGCCCATGTATTTTTCCTAGGTGCATTGAGCAGCAGCCTGGGAGCAGGGGTGGTCTTTAAAGGTTCCATATCCAGCTATTCCTGTATGTGCACATATGCCATAGAAACTGCACAATGCTCCATGTCTTGGTCACTCTCTGACCATCTAGAGCATCCCTGACACAGTGAAGTTATCATACGAGTCTAGGGATCAACAGACTTTTAGTCACAAGCAAGAAAATATCAAATTATCTACAACAGAAAAATTACCTGGAACACCAGCTTAAACTTGATGTACCAAATCATTGTGGCTGCTGTGCTTGCCATTTACTTTAGCAGCTATGAAGAATGAGCAACATGAGCTGGATTTGGCTTCAAAGAGGAAACTGATGTTGTGCTTTCTGCTGTCAGCAATTAAATAAGATTCATTAGTAGATGCTGACATGGAAAGTGATTTTTGTTATGAAGTGTGCAGAGATGCAGCTGTATGAAGGGGGTTTCATAAAGATAAATGATGCTGGATGGGCTTTGAGTAAAATAGATTTTTGTCATTTATTAAAATAACTTGTGACTTTTTATAAGTATCAGATAGTAAATTATCTGAAGATAAAGTTATGAAGTAACCCATGAGTTGAGGCATGGCATGAGATATTTGACAATTGATGATCCATTGCTGTCATTTGGATCAGTGCCCATTATGCACATTGTCTGACTCGAGGCAGGTGCCGTAGGTAGCAAGTTGGTCTATCTCTTCCACCCATGATTCTTCTATAATCATAGAATATCTCAGATTGGAAGGGACCTGTAAGTATCATCAAGTCCAATACCCTATTCCTCACAGTACTTCCTAAAATGAAACCATATGACTAAAAGCATTGTCTAGACAACCCCTGAACCCTGACAGGCTTAATGCAGCAACCGTTTTCCTGAGGAGTCTGTTTCAGTGACCGACCACCCTCCCAGTGAACTTTCTCCTAATGCCCAGTCTGGACTTTGTCTGATGCGACTTCATTCCATTTCCTTGGGTCCTTTGACTGGTCACCAGAAAGAGGAGATCAGTGTCTGTCCCTCCGCTGCCTCCTTTTCCAAAGTTGTAGACTGTGATGAGATCACCCCTCATCTTTCTTTTTCTGAGCTGAACAGAACAAGTGCCCCTTCAGCCACTCTTCCTAAGTGTTCCCCTCAAGGTGTTTCTCCATCTTGGTCACTGTCCTCTGGACACAGCCTAATATCTTTATAGACTTCTTTTATTGTGGCACCCAAAACTGTACAGAGTACTCGAGATGAGGCCATACCAGCACAGAGCAGAGTGTACAATCACCCGCTGTGACCAGCTGGCCATGCAGTACTTGATACACCTCAGGATACTCTTGGCCCTTTTGGCTGCAAGGACACACTGTTAATTCATATTCAACTTGCCATGGACTGAAACCCCAGATTTCTCATTCTCCAATTTCTCCGTATGTATAGGATTACTCCATCCCAGGTGGAGAATTTGGCAGTTGCCCTTGTGCAATTTCCTATGATTGGTGACTGCCCAGCTCTCTGGCCTATGCAAATCTCTCTGCAAGAACTCTCTCCCCTTCAGGGAATCCACAGCTCCTCCTACTTTAGTACTGTCAACAAATATAATTATGTACATTGTGATTCCTCTGTCCAGATCATCTATAAAAACATAATAGAAAGAACAAGACCTAAAGAGAACTGCCCTTGAAGTGGAGCCCTGTGGAACCTCACTGGTGACTGGCTGCTATCATGATATAATCCTATTTAATATAATCCTTTGAGCCTGGCCCATCATGCAAGTGATTACCAGCTTGTGATGAACATGTCTATGTGTGTGATGGCCAGTTTATCCAGAAGAACGCTGTGAAGGGACAGTACCAAAAATTGTGCTGAAGTCCAAAAACATCATATCTACTGGCTTCCCTCGGTCAACCAGGAGGGTGACCTTGATATTAAAGAAAATTAAGTTTGTCAAAGAGGGCTTTCCCCACCTGATCCTGGCTGTTCACCCCCTTGATGGCTGTGACTACTGACTACATTTTCTTTCAAGTGATTTTCAATACCTCCCAGAATAATCTCCATAATTACACCAGGCACTGAAGTGAGACTGGCAGGCCTGTACTTTCNGTACATTGTGATTCCTCTGTCCAGATCATCTATAAAAACATAATAGAAAGAACAAGACCTAAAGAGAACTGCCCTTGAAGTGGAGCCCTGTGGAACCTCACTGGTGACTGGCTGCTATCATGATATAATCCTATTTAATGTAATCCTTTGAGCCTGGCCCATCGTGCAAGTGATTACCAGCTTGTGATGAACATGTCTATGTGTGTGATGGCCAGTTTATCCAGAAGAACGCTGTGAAGGGACAGTACCAAAAATTGTGCTGAAGTCCAAAAACATCATATCTACTGGCTTCCCTCGGTCAACCAGGAGGGTGACCTTGATATAAAAGAAAATTAAGTTTGTCAAAGAGGGCTTTCCCCACCTGATCCTGGCTGTTCACCCCCTTGATGGCTGTGACTACTGACTACATTTTCTTTCAAGTGATTTTCAATACCTCCCAGAATAATCTCCATAATTACACCAGGCACTGAAGTGAGACTGGCAGGCCTGTACTTTCCAGGGTCTTCCTTCTTACCCTTCTTAAAAATTGAGACATTTTCCAGCTTTCAGTCAACTGGGGCATCTACAGGCTTCCAAGCCAGTTGAAAAATAATGATGACAGATCCCATGATGACAGTAGACAGCTTTATCTGTGCCCTAGCTTGAATCCCATTGGCCCCCCATGGACATCCAGACAGAGCAGCAAGTTTTGGACAAGGTAAGAGTCAGTTGAGAGTCTGATCTCCCCAGTCATGGTCTTCCAACACTGGGCTCTGAGGATCCCAGAGTCCAGCATCAATGTTGGAGATAGAAGCATAGATGATGTTAATATCATGTGGGAAGTCTTGAGTTACTTCCCGAAGCCTGCTTTGTCTTACCTACACTACCTACATAAAAGATAGGTACCTACTCTATGCTGGTTATCCAGCTTCCCTCTGTAGTGAAAGAGGCACTTGAAGAGACAAATCAGACTATCTGTGGTGGGCTCTTGCTGGATCCCTTGGGAGAGGCCCATCTCCATTAGCTACATGAATGACAGCAATGAAAACTAGTCCTCCAGTTGCCATTGACACCTACAGTTGGACAGTGAGAACTCTTGTACTTTTATGATGTTTTTTTTATGACGAAAACCATTAGACAACAAATTTTAAGTTTTATATGCAAATTGCTGGGACATCTTAGGTAGGAACTCTTAGAGATATTCAACCCAGCTGCCCTTCAAATGATAACTCCTTCAGACTCCATCCCAACAATCACCCCTAGGTGAACTTATCTCTAGAAATTACCTATTACTATTGATGCCATCTCAGACCACTTCTTTCTCCAGCCTTAAAGGCTTTCATCTTCCCCAGATTTGCCTTCTTCTAAAGTGCCAAGCCTAGAGTGTACCTCCAGATTTCATCCCACCTTTCCACTGAAGACCTTGTTATAGCTGCTTATCCTTAGTTATCTCTAAAAGTGGTTTTTTTGTATCTCATTAGCCAAGCCTTGTCTCGTGCAAAGGTGCCTTGCCCAATGACCATAGTACAAAAGGCACTACACCTGCTTACTTGCCAACTGGCTTCTCTTCTCCAGTAGCCTCCAATCTCTGCTTCTCCATTAAAATGCCTGTGGCAAAATCAGAGATGAGATGAAAAAAAGAAAGGTCTCATCACAGCGTGGGAGCTGTTTTCAGTTGGACTCTTCCTTACACACCATCACTCCAACTGCACCCATTCCTACCCAAGGATACAGAGAATGCAGCACTTTTAGCCCTGTGTGTTGGCCTTCCTAGTTTCTTACTGCACTCTGCCATCACTGGAGATGTTGCTAGTTATTGTAGTTAGGAAGATGAATATTTAAGTGCTTTACTTGTGTATATAATTGCAGCAAGCAGGTTTCTTTCTCTTCCTCCTTCTCTTGCCTTCTTCTTGCTGTAGATATCCCATTCAGTATTTGGCTTTGTGAGGTTGGCAGCTGGCACCCCCTGACTCCCGGTAGCTGAGATGTTGAAACCTGCAGGACTGGAATGAAGATGTGCTTTTAATTGGTCCCTGAAGCAGCGTGCAGGAATTCAGAATAGGATATTCCAGGGATTACACAGCTTAAATATTTGATACCCAGGGCAGATTTTTGGAGGTTTGTTTGGTTTTGTTTGTTTTAAATTATAAGCAGACAAGTCTCCTAAGTGAAGTTTGGCTCTGAGGTGTGACTCTGAGCTGTTATTCCATATGCCACATTTTTGTGGCAAAACCCCAAGTATCTCTTGGGTTTCCTTATTAAGTTTTCACCTGCTTAGAAGTGTTTTTTTCACCTTCAGTGTTACATCTGAAATCAGTTTATTTGAAATCTCTGTCCTTTCTTCTTCCTCAGCAACAAAGTTTATGGGATTCAATAATTTATAACTAGGTTTCTGTTCATTGGATGTGCAAATATGGAGCAAATGCATCACAGCTAGCTTTGTCCCATAGTGAAGGGTTAATAGTGGCCATCAGCTGGAAAATCTTTTTCTTTCTTAGATACACCCTTAAGTACACAACAGGGCTGATTTCTGAACAAATATGCTTGCCCAGGTTTTTAATTTTGTGCCTAATTTTTATGGGTCTTTTTTTTTTTTCTTGCAATGCTGGTTTTACTACATTAACTTTGAAATTGTTTTTCCTGATGTGAGAAGGGTCAACATGTGAATTTCTAATGACCTTAATATTAAAGAAGAGATACCACCGAGTCTATGACATAAAGATGTCAAATAGGTGTTAAGTCTAGTCATAATATGAAATATTTTATTGTCTGCATAATTCAACAATAACAGAAAATTACTTGCTGCTTAGTAATTAAACACAATACTTCAATAAGCAACGAGGTCTTTAAAAAGCTCTGATAGATCACATGTGTGTTCAAAAATTAAGAAAGTAAAAAATATGATTGTGCTAAGTCTTAGGCAATGCACTCAAAATTAAGAGTAAGAAGTCCCAGAAACATTTAAGATTAAATAATACATTTTCTGAAATGACAGATTATATTTATCCCACACACATAATAACTTGTCTTGTTTAAAAGAAATTATTCTTTAAAATGAGAGTGAAGAAATTAAATTATTCAGTATTTTTCAATTTTATTTTTCCTGTTTTCCTCACACCTTTCTGCTGTCTTGGAGCCTCTGATACCACAATTTGCAGAATGCCATGAAGATTAACACAAAGGAGCAACAAAATTGTATAAACAACAATCTGAGAACTTGGTGTCCCTAAAATAGTGGTAATGAATTTAAAACTGTCATAATAAAAGAAAAATATTTTTGAAATCTGAAAACTCTTTGCATTATTTTTTGATAAAATAGAAATTTTCATTTCATATTGAAAGAAAGATATTAGATTAAATTTAGGTCCTGAATTCCTTTTAGCCCATTTGATTCAGAAACTAGAATGCAAATTTAAATATCCTTGTTATTAAATGAAAATTTAAATATCCTTGTTATTAAATAAATAATCATATTTTATAATAATTTTTATTGCTATTTAATATTCAGCATTAATTTATTTTACTTTATATTTCCATACAAATATTGTCTTAAATAAAAGACATTGCAGAAAATATATATTTATTAAATGCTAATAGAGAGTTCTATGTGACACTATATTGCGTGTGAAACTATATCAAAATCTATGAATTGCAGGTATATATGTGTATGTTTTTTTCATTTCACAACAATCTTCCTGAGCAAACAAACAAACAGAATGTTTCAGCAGCAATGCAGACAGGTCCCTTGAAAGTCCCTTGAATGCAAACCGAGCCCCGTGATGGAGCTGAGCCTTTGCCACCTCTCCTCACCTTCTCCTCTGTCTCTGTTTGCAGATGCAGTGCTGTGAGTTGGGGCATCCCAAAGACTGCAGTTTCTATGGCAATGGATTTGAGGCAGGCAGAGCAATGGCTGTTGCCCTGGGCTTGTGATTTCCCATGTTGGACTCAGGAGAGCCATCCTGGGACGCCAGTGTGGGCTCCGCAGTGTGGAAGTTTCCCCAGTTGCCTCCCCGAGGCAATGCACAGGGCAACAGATCTGTGCTCCCTCCCCAGAGACTACCCCACAGTCACAGGGGTCCTGTGACCTTCAAAACCTTGATGTGGGTATTTGACGTGGTAGCTGAAGGCTTTAGGTCCCCGCAGGACCGGTTCATTTGTCATTTGCCGAAGGCTCTGGGCTCCTTGCTCATCACGACAGCTCCTGAAGGGTTAAACTCCACAACAGAGTATAGAAATAGTAATTCCAATTAGGTGATTGCCAGGGAGCAATTGAAGGAGAAATAAAAACGTGGTGTTCTCATTTCCATAAGCAAATGAAAACAATTTAGATGACTTTTATCTAGATGAAGGAAAACGCCTATGTAAAAACTAATTACCCTCCGTGCTAATTATGACAAAGAGGATAAAGGACAAACCTTTTGAAAAATATCCAAGGATATTAAATGGAGTTTTATTAATCGATGAAATAAGCTGAAAATGAGAGTTGCGATATATTGTGTTTGGGCCTAGATTCAATAAAAACTCTCTGGCTTCCACTTCACAGCAGCCCCATAAAATCAATTTATTATATGAAGCCAGATGGGTCTTTTATTGAACCTGGACCTTATTCATTAAATAAAAGTAATTATCATCAGAGTTAAAAGAAACAATACCTACTGCTTCATGAATCAGTTACTATCCCATACATTTAACTGACAATAAGAAAGAAAAATATATTTTTAAATCAATAGACATACGGTTCATCAAGTGTAGGAGCAAGACCCGTAATATATTTTCTGGTGTAATTTGTTCCTCATCACAAGGTTCATTTAAATCATAATATCTGCTTTGGCTGTTGAATTTGGATCAACCAATGGCACCAGCCACATGCAGAGTGATGCTCTTGGCTTTTTCCCTGGACCGCCGATTTCAGACATGGGACTAAAGACTGGGTCTGAGATGAGGAATGTGAAAAACCAGCAGTGGTACTGAATGAAACTCACCATTCTTTTCACCACTCCACTTGATATGAACTTTGTTCTACCTCCTCTGCTGGCAGTGCTTTACCCCAGAGACCGACCACCCGTGAATGTTCAAATCCTTTCTACAGCTCCAGCACTGTTCTAGGGAGGACCTGGCATGAAACACGAAGGTACCTCTCACACTGCCTGACCTGAGCTACCATCATGATAGTGAATGAAAAGTGGCCCCACATGGCAGAATTTTTGCTTCACACAACTGAAAATGGTACAGTATGAAGGAAATCAGAGGAAGACACCAGGAAGGTCAACACATCCCAGGAGGCTGACTAGAAACATGGCATTTCAACAGGACTGAAATTCACAAGGTGGTGTGCTTTAACCCCAGCCAGCAGCCAAACCCCAGGCAGCAGCCAGCCCCACTCCCTCACCAGTGGGATCGGGGAGAGAATCAGAAGGGTAAAAGCCAGAAAATTCATGGGTTGAGATAAAAGCAGTTTAATAGGGAAAGCAAAAGAAGGAGTCGATTCATTGCTTCCCATGGGCGGGCAGCTGTTCAGCCACCTCCAAGAGAGAAGGAGCCCATTACATGTGATGATGACTTGGGAAGACAAACACCATCACTCCAAATGTCCCCATCTTTGTCCTTCTTCCCCCCACTTTATATCCTGAGCATGATGTCATATAGTCTGGAATTCCCTCTGGTCACTTTGGGTCACCTGTCCACAAATCCAAAACATAGTCCCATACTAGCCAATTTTAAGAAAGTTATCTCCACTGCACCTGAAACCAGCACACAGGGAAAGCAATTAAAACTTGACTGAACTGAGACAAGGAAGGACCTTCTAGCAGGGTTTTGTCATTGCTGCTTGCACAAATGACAGGCACAGAGTTTATATATATAACTAAAAGTAGTCCACAGACTTAGATTTCACTACTTTAAAATATTTAATATTTTTAATATTGTCATTTTGAATTATTTCATTGTCACCAATCAATCACTTTCAGGACATTAGTAATTTCAAATCAATTCTGGTGATAATAGTGTAATTCCATAAATCAGTGCTGAAAACTCCGGGATATAGTTCTTGAAATTTAATGCATTGTCTTCAGCTGCTGTTTCTAGCACAGTGCCAGTTCCTGCTTCCCTGGAGAAGTTTGTATTTGAGTTAAATCTATTTAGTCACATCTTGCTCTGTATTTTATAACACACAGGGGATAAAAACTTCCCACAGTTAAATCACAACACACTTGAGCACAGTCTGTAGTTTAAAAGCTGACCTGGAAAGTGTGCTTCTCTTTTCAATTTTGTTCCTTTAGGTATTTTTCCCTCCATCTTTCAGGATGATGATTTGTGTTGCTGCTATCCCACTGTGTTGGCCACTCTGTGAGCACTGAACAAAGAGGTTAGTCTGCAGGATGTTTCTACAGCTTGTTTACGGCCTTTATTCCCGGGACACCAGTAGTGGGATTCCTGCTTGGCAGAAGAACTGAAGTGCTTAACTGGTTGAGATGCAAGTCAATTTTTCCTAAAACTTTAAAGCACTAAAGTGAGGTCACACCCAATCACTGGGAGGCAGCCCCATGCTGCAGCAAATCCTTTAAAAGCTGATGAAGTAGATGAGCTTAACCACTCACTGGAGTAGTCACTGCTGTCTTCAAAAGAGACAAATCTGAGGGAGTCCATTCCTTGTGCCTGCTGGAACAGATGCACTTTGTGCTGATAAGCCTTTCCTGGCCTCCCCTGTCACACGAAAACCAGTGAGGTCTTTCTCAGGCACTTGTGCTTCTTCACGAATGTGAGCTGGCTTGGGACTGGCATAAGAAATGGATGAAAGCAGAGGCACAAGGGGATCCCAGTAATTCAAATTCTGACACCCTCGTGCTCCTTTTCTCCCTCCCATGTTGTCTTTTGAGCTCTTTCCAGCATTAGGGCACTGCGTATGCCTAATGACTGTATCTGGTTTCTTGGGAAGCAGAAATAGGCAAAAGGCTCAGAGTACTCCTTCTGGTCACCAAAGACTTCATTTAGATCAACACGTCCTGAATAATAAGTGGTTATTTGGGACATACGTACCTTTCAGAGTTGAAGCCAATGTTCAGCTTCACGTATATAAATTCTGTACAGTTATTGAAAATGTATTGAAAGGGCCATCTGCAGAACAGGGAGGAAACCAGAACAAGCTAACAGGAATCTGTAATACAGGGATGTTACTGAAATCTATCCCCTCAGATCAATGTGAGGAGGTGTCCAGGATCCAGAATTTGTTCCTGAGAGCAAACATGGATTTTTCTTCTTTTAAAAGCAGAACAGAGCTGACTTTCAAAGTGCAGGTGCTGAGAGGCTTTGTTCTTCAGCACTCAGAGCATGCTTGCAGGAAGGTGTGCAATGGGTTAACACTGTGTCCCAAGCCTTCACCTCACACCATGCAGTTTACATTAAACCAACACTGCATTGAAAACTCAAACAATCTCCTCCCCCCCTTTTATCAGAAAAAAAATCTTCAGCCATACGTTGTTTGCAGGCTGATCCTGTTGTGTGTGTTAGATACTTGCCAAGCATGGCCATCAGCTGTGGTTGCTGAGGGCACTTGGACCCTGCTCCTCAGCAGCTTCGATGTTCAAGCAGGGCTTCAGGAGAAGCACGAGGTTTCCAGACACTGCAGGCAGATCCAGATCTTTCTGGTGAAATTTCAGGCAGTTCTCGAACATGAATTTTGGGATTTTGTTTTAGGCTGAGATTTGAGTGAGTATACTACATTGCAGTTGATGGGGAGATGGATTTGATGGATGTGCAAGAGCAATTAGGATCATTCTGGCTCGTGGTCCACTTGCCTTCAGACTACCTCGTGCATAGGCTGAACACAAGCTCTCTGCACACTTGACAACATGTTGCCAGATGTACTTGGCTCCAAGTACAAACACCGTCCAGGAGAGCCCTCAGCTGCCCCTGGAGCTCAGCTTTCCCATTTGCCATTGAAGCTGTGTCCAGTGGTGTTGAAGGCAACCTCGAGGCAGTACCTCTCATTGCAGTGCGAACACGGGTCCTAAATCCTGATTTTGCACCTGATCTTGGGGCTTTCACCCTGCCACGCTTGCCTCTCCCATTCTGTTTTCTCCTGGGTATTCTCTCTCCTAATGGAGCAATGTGTAGTTCCTTAACAAGAGAGGAAGAAAAGACTCTGGCTTTTAAGTAGGAGAGCTGTGCATAACAGAGGTGCTCGAAGCTTACATGATAGGAGGTAGCTGAGCTAGCGGGACTGTCTTCCTGCTTCCATCAATAGCTGGGGATTTAAAAGGTGTTCTGAGTATGCCTTGGGGGTCTGATTTAACCATGTGTGGTGGGTTTTTGTGTGATGGGGTGCGTGGAGGGATTCGTCATGTAAATCCCCTTACTTTTATGTGCTTAGGGATGCTTAACTGCAGTATCTTAGCAATGCAGTTTGTAAAAGATTTGTATTAATCGTGGATCAACCTTCATTATAATCTGAATTATTTTGTGGGTGATAAACATAAAGCTTTTCCAGACTCAGAGACCGTAAAAAAAATCGGTGTCTTGCACTGGAGTTTTTGGAATGGTTTATCTTAGATTTTGATTTAGGTCTTCTGTATTATCCCTTCTGCTTCAAAATGGTTTATTTCAGAGGGATTATTATGAATATAACTATGCGATAAAATCTGCAGTCCACCAAAGCTGTGATTCAAAAGAAACCTCTTTCATATTTCCAACTTATTCTTAGTTCTATTTTAGTCATATATGATATTAGTCTTAGCCTTGCTATCCTTTAATCAGAGATTTGATATCTGATTAGAAATTTGGGATACAGAAGGGAAAAAAAAATCCCTTCTGGAAGAGATTTCCAGCAGGGCAGGAAAGCCTCTAGATGGCAGAAGTGCACTGCAGAAAACTCCAAACCTTAATTAAGCAACAAGCTGCAGAGAGGTTCTGTGCCAGCTGTGGAGAAAAGGTGCCCTGATTATTGACTGGTCCACTGACCTCTTCCTCCTCCTCCAATTTTAATTGCTGCTCCAGATGATCTGTGCTTTACAGCCACACAGACATGATGGCAAACTGTGTCTGAACAAGTTTCCTCGTGGATGTAGTTTATCTCTTTCTGCAAAATGACACTGAGGCTGTTTTTTTAAAGGTGAAGTGAAAGGCTCTGGAAGCTGGCAATATATGGAGTTTGGGATGACTTCTGTTAGCAGTTAATGCCACCCCTGAAACTTCACAAGGAGCTGCATCCTTTATGAGGCTACGTGATTGCCCCTTGGGAGGTGATTGTCAATTCATAGTCCTTTGAAAAATAAAATCTCACCTTCTGTGTAGGTGGGCAGTACACATCTTAATGTACTTTTGACTTAGAAATAGTGCAGAAAAGTTTCAAGTGTCCTTATCTGTCTGATAGAACTGTCAGCAATTCCTATTGTAATCAGTTACACAAGAATCCAGTAAATTCTGGCATTGAAGCACATGGAAGAAAATCATTCTGTAAATCTGAGATTTAAGTAGTATTAATGGCTGGCACCTAGCTAACTTCTGTGCCGGTGAATACTGTTACAGCTTCATCAAGATTTCTCTGCACAGTCACCTTGAGAGAAAACACAACTGCTTAGTCTTGCATGGTGCCAGATAAGTGAATTTAGATAAAAGTCCAATTTCTAGCTCTGAAGTCTTACACCTTAGTCTGGGTAGAAAATTATTTGAGATTTCAGAGTATTCTGTTTCAAAGAAACGTCTTTTGATGTTGGCTTCTGGTTGCTGACTAAAAGCAATTAAATGGTACTCAAAATACTTGGATGGGTCTTCAGTCCACCATATGGCAGGCGTGTGCTAACCTTGAGGCAGCTGCAGGGATAAAACACAGTCTTTCTTGAGATTCTGCTTTGTATTAGGTATATAAAGCAAGGACTTGAACCTTGAAATAAGTCCCCAAGACTGCAGGAGCCCCACAGCCTTGACATGTACCTCCAGACATTTGTGATGGCCATGAGGCATCTTTGCTTTGGGTTATCTGCAACAGGGTGACAAGAAAACAAGTCTAGAAAAATCTTTGCTGCTTCCAGATCAATTGCTTTTGACAATACTTACAAAGGATAGGCTTTTTATTACAGCATTTTCCCACCAGGTCTTTCTTCCTTCAATGGACCCTAGGCATGGGTC
The DNA here is from genome assembly GCA_013400675.1 of Oxylabes madagascariensis. Lineage (NCBI taxonomy): Eukaryota > Metazoa > Chordata > Aves > Passeriformes > Timaliidae > Oxylabes > Oxylabes madagascariensis. The sequence goes on along the minus strand of VYZR01020465.1, from coordinate 14,999 downwards.
AGAAACCAGACAACAGTCAATAACATTGATTGTAGATCACAGCCTTGGTGGTGTCTCAGTGGAAATCCTGTAGTGAACCACCTAGTGCTGTTTAGCTGTGTGAAAAGCAGCATAAGTTGTCCCAGGAAAATCCACAGTTTCATTTTCTTTTGTAGCAAAACCAAGTGAGTAATTTTAAAGAGATGTGCCAGCTCTGGCACAGGTGGCTCTTGGGCAGTCTCATGCAGTCAGCAGGACTGAAGCCACTGGGGCCTCCTGGGCACCACTGTCATAGCCATGCTGCTAACCTGTTAGGGATTTGTCTTTACTTTTTCCGGGCATGCTGACTGATTGCTTGCTTGGCCTTCTCTTTCTAAGGTGTCATTTGTACTTCAAGCAGCAGACTTCACATTTTAAGTAAATGACTTCAATACTTGACTTGGAGACTCCCAAATGTATTGTAATAAGATGTGTGACTACAGTAAAGACAGATATACCCAATATAGCTGGCTCGGCAGCAGTGAAGATGTGGCAGCACAATTTTCAAGGTAGTCTAGTGACTCAAGTAGCTGTTATTAGCATTATTGTCTAGATAGACGCTTCTGTCACTATTTCTGCCTGCTTTTGCAGCTTTTATAGCATTTGTCCTTGTTCTCAAGATACCAATGCTAATGACAGGAGACAGAATTGTTTATCTATTGCATCTCACATTTTTTCAAGCACACTAAGCACTAAATCAATGCATCATCACAAGGTTTGAGGGCTGCTAGCCAATTCTTCAAGTAAGAAATAGAATCAATAACTTTGCCGTATTTTATCAAAACCAAGGATCCTTGCATATTTTTTTAACTGATCCAGACTTTAGACCAATTAGGCTAGAAATTGGGTAATCACAAGATATCTACCCAGTCAGACAGACTTGTCTTCATGGTTGTTTATCCATGATATTTTCTCCAGCCTTGCGTTTCAGGAATGACTACATTTCAGGGAAAAGTGAGTGCTTTTTGGGGGGGTAGTTTGTGTGTTGCACAAATATTTTAGTTTATTCAGTAGATTATCCACATTTTATTCAGATTCTCATAAAGCTACAGGTAGACCAAGGAGTTTGTACTTTATGTTGTATTTCTGCTGGGGAAAGTTTTGCATTGCAGACAGCTTGGCCAATGTTTAATAAAATGCCTAGTGCTCTGTAGTGATAAAAATAAAATCCTCAATCCCATCCACATTTAGAGGACACTTGAATAGCTGTTACTTGAGGCATGAATTAGCCTGAGAGTTTGTGAAAAGAAACACATTCTCTATTTTTTGGAAGCATTTGATAGTTTTAGAATACTCTTCCCTCTGAGAAACTGTCAAAGCACATAACATCTTGAGTGAGCAAAACCCTTGCAGGGCTGGAGGACACATTACCTGTCAGCAATGGCTGTGAAAGGGAGCCCTGGTGCACCCAGTGAGAGCCAGGCTGGCAAACAGACGGGATGGTCCTTTTGATCTGCTGCTCTGCTTGTGGGCACCCTGCATCTGCTGTCTTTCAGAAGGTCCTTAGGATCTGTGGGTTCTGGTTGGGTATTTAGCTGCTGTGACTCCTCAAGCTTAGTCCTGTTCAGATTACAGATTTCTAATTTCACACTTACATACATTCATTGCCTTGTTCTTACACTTTGTTTGCTAACTTAAGCATCTCTTCCCTGGCTGAGCTTCCAAAGATTTCATTTTCTGGTTTGGACAAACATCCATTATGGTAATTTTGACAGAACAAACCTCCCTTCTGAATCAGCTCATTGCAGTGTGTTAGAGGTTGGAGGGGGGAGTCTGGGGCTGGAGATAGCCACAAAAGTCTTTGGAAGCTGCCCTCAGGTTCTGCATTGTGTGATGGGTATCCTGGGGCTTGAGTGCAGCCACACGGAATGGTGGGTCTGCTGGTTTGATGCCCTCTACAGAAACCTGTCCCCAGGAAAAAAATCAGCCTGAATAGAGCTGTGTTGTACTTTCAGAATTTCTTTTCAGAGTCCAGAGACCAGTCCGAGTCTTCTATTTTCTCACTGACATCCTGCTGAGGAATTAGCTCTGGGTATTGACAGGCTGTTTCTGAGAACACAACCTGCAGCAGCAGGACAAGAGCTTTCCTGGAGTGAGAGCAGGGCTGTCATGATGAGCCCTAAAGTACATGAACATGCTGAGTTAGAGGCACATCCTCAGCTCCCACAAATCCAGTCTCACAAATGGGTGCATAAATTAAACAATTTATTTACATGTGGAGGGATCAATATTTTCTACTGTCTTAAATTTAAGCTCTTTATTAATTTAATTTATAATTCACAGGTAAGGAAACCTCAGGAGCAATGTCAGCAACATATCAATGACTTTCCATGCCAACTTGAGAGGCAGCACAGTATTTTTTCTTTGTGGTGTGCAACTGCATGGTGTTCTGAGTAGAGTTACTCACTTGCCAACAACTCTGTTGCAGAGAGCCTTTTGACATTTTTAATTCACTTCTGATGTATGCTGAATTGGAAACTCTGAATTTTATGGCAAAATCGGAGCAATAAAAACACGTATTGGCCAGATCACAAGCTTGATATTTTGGAGACTCTGGGTACATCCACATTAATGTTTCAGCTTTGGTCAGGGATAAATTGAAGTGACTCTTTATTATCCTCATTGAATGAATTTGTTTTGGATGAAACTTAGCTAAAGGATGTGCTTCGGAAGACACTTGATGCTTTCCAACCTGCTGATAGACGTTCAGCCAGCAAACCAAACTGGCATCAACCCTGGGAAAACCTTTAATTTGGGCCTTGGTCCCTCAGTTCTAGCTGTTCTGCTCTACAGATTCAGCCCGTGCCAGTGTCAGCAGAGCCTCAGCCGGGTGGCCCTGCCCAGCCTCCTGCTTCAAAGCAAAGCTTCTCATGTGTGTGTGATTGCCCTGTGCCTGGCAGAGGGGGGCCTTGACCCTCCTTCTGCTGTGCTGTTTGTGCCCTTACCTACAGGTTCTGTTTTACCTCAAATTAAGATCATGAAAACAGCCTATGCATTATTTTGACTGCATTATTTTGACTTGTGTCATCATGCCGAAACATTTTGAGGACCTCTAATTAATTTGCTCTGATCAGAGCTATGGCAGATTTCAGCTGACACAGCAAGTACACAGATCAGTGCACCAGTGCTGCAAGCTAACCCAGCCAGAAAATGAAGACTAGACCATTACTGGCTCTGAAATGTCTGATCTGGGCAGTTTTTGCTTAGTGGACAACTGGAGAACTGTGCCACCCGCTGATCTGGCTTCTCAGGATGACAGGACTGAGCTGTGAGTCCATCCCCTTGTGTTCAGGGTACTTCATTTGCAGATGTTGGGAGGTATTGGCATGACAAATAACAGTCTCTACCACTGCACAACTTTGATCCATGGCCAGAATACATCCAGCCTGTATACTCAGTATCCGGGTTCAGCAGTTTGTGTCCTTAGGTTGAAGACTGAGTGCATCCAAGCCTTCTTGACAATTAAATTAAAAAAAAAAAAATCAAGCAACCTTCCTGACCATGTGAAAATTATAACTTCTCAAAGTCTTATCCTCATTTTTGAGTAAATATTTCCTAAGATAGGGAAAAGCACCAGCCTGGATTACCATCTCCAGTTAGTTCTCTCCCTCTCCTTATGATTTTCCATCATTCTCCATCCTAGGTATGAATGTCCAGAGGCTTTCAAAGAGAAAGTTGACAGGATTTTTATTTTTGTTTATGCACAAAAGAGTATGTCTTTCTTCCACTTAGTATTCAAAAGCATTGTCACTGGTTCAGCTCATATTTACACTGCTATAAACTGAGGTGTGCTTAAAAATAATGACAATTGAACAACATTATAAGAGTCTTCCAGAAAAAAAAAATAATCAATGTTGGAAAACATGGGCAGATTGTCTATCCAGAATATTGGGACGTAGCACTGTTTTCCCATATGTATAGGAATGCATATTTTAGGGAGCTTGATCTAACTGGTGCATTGGGCAGGTCCACATTGAGTGGAAAGCTGTGGGCTTTTACAGAAGACAAAGATGCTCTTTGAAGCAGTTGCAGACTGAGAAACTCCAAGTTAAGCTCTTGAGGTTTTTTTATTTCTCATACTCCTCCTTCTTTAAGGAATTCAGTCGATGCATCTAAATTAGGAGTTACCTCGGGATTTTCTTACAAGAGTGGAGGCACTTGCTGAGGGGATTCAGGCAAACTGTGCATTTTATCCCTGGTAGAACAAAATGTTGAAAATTACCTGGATGGTTTTATGTTGCTGGCTTCAGTCCTGCTAAGCAAATTCTCACAGTGAGTTTTGTAATATACTAGGACAGTGGTACATTTAGAAAAGTGTTTTTAAGTAGTTCCACTCCTATTTTTTTCCTTTCTATCAGCTATAATAGAAATAAGCAGAGGAATTAAAGCACACTTATGCATCAATCTTCATGGTGGAACATGGCAAAAATCCTATTTAAAGGGCACATTTATTTAAAATCACATTGTAGCCTTTAATAGACTGAATGTCTGGTACAACTTGTGAAACTCAGGAGCAGTAAATCACAAGGACTGACTGATACTCATCCAAGGATTTGAAAACAAACAAAGCATTAAAGAGGAGCAACATTGACAAGGATATATTACAGTCTTTACAGCAAGGGAGCCTGAAAACTTAAAACCCATTAGCATGATGCTTATCTTCAAAATGAGACTCTGAGCATCTTAGCCTTTACAGATCAGTAAACTTTATTATGATAGCAGGGAACCCAATTGAGGGTTCAATTAGGGGTAGAATTGCACAATGCTTGTATAAGTATAGCTCCTCAGGATGAAAGCAGCCCTGCTCCTCTAAGAAAAAAATGTGCTTCTATACCTTGTTTGAGCTCTTTTCAGTGTTAATGCAGGGGACCTGCTGGAAACAGCATATTTGGATTTTCAAAAGACTTTTTGATAAGAGCCCTCATAAGGGACTATTAAAGTATAATTGGGCACCATCAGGTAATGCACATTAGTAAAAATAGGCTAAGCTTCTGATACACTGAAGGACCCAGAATTTTCAAGCTCTTTCTGAGGAGAGACACATAAAAGTTGTCATGCAGAGCTCTGAGCAGAGGTGCACAGCAATAGTTGAAAGATAAAGAAGGGACTGGAGTTGTGATAAAGAAAATTATACAAGGATGGCCTGCACTTGAAAAACTGACACTGAATTCAGGTGGGCCAAACTGCTCCATGCCCTCTTTCCTAGAACAAATAAATGTGAGCCAACTCATAAAAAAAAAAAGTTTTTTCCTCCTGCCAGCTTCTTGAGGATGTGAATTTATGGGTCAAAAGGTGGATATACACGGGAATAATGGAAGGAACAACCAGGGAGCAGCTTCTGGGCTTGCTCCTAGCAGGGATGCTGGCCATACCAAATTTAGAGCAGCTCTAAGCAGAATTATACCTCTGCAAATTGTAATTAGTGATAGGTGATATAGTTCCTAGGAGTCTGTGGGCAGAAATGCTTCGAGATGGGCTTGCTGAGTAGGTCAGAGTAGTTTTTGGCATATTTGTTACTCATGGTGGTCAATTCTGTATTTTCAGGAGTATTATATTTTGTGCAGTTTAAGCACAGATTTCCATCAGTGTGTTTTTCAACATGGCTTGTATTTATTGTGGATAGACCATAATAAAAAATCATAATAGGAATACATTATTTATGCACGACATTATTAAGTAATTCTGTAGAGGCCTGATGTAATAAGCAGGAAATCCATGTGGGGAGGTTGGGAAAATTCCCATTAATTCAATGTCTTATTAATTTTCATTATTTTAAATAATAGCAAACCCAAACATCTTTGTTTCTTAATCAGTGTAACCCCAGCAGATCTTAAAATGTTTTATAAAGGAAGAAGAGCTCATTATCCTGTCTTACTGGTGGGAAAGCAGAGGCACAAAGTGGCAATTCCTACTGCTAGAAATTAGACCTTGGTGTTTTGGTTCCCAGAGCTGGGAGCAACCTGATAAGCTGTATATCAGAGACACTTTTCCCCTAAAATGTGTGTGGATGCAAGATATATTGTTAATATAGTTCTTAGAAAGTTGTATTAATTTGGATTTAGTGATGTTATATTTTTCCTAGCTTAATGCTGAGTTTTATACTCAGGCAAAAATCCCATCATCAATGGGAACTAAATGCAGCTTCCTGGTAATGATTTCTGGACAGGATCTCTGTTCAGTGCACTGCAAAGTCAAGTATTAGTGCTTGCCAGAAAGCGATGTTTCTGCATTATAAGAAATCTTGTTTTTTGAAAGGCTGAATTGGAAAAGAAACATAAAATCCCCAAGATTTCTGTGAAAGGTGCCTTCCCACACCTTGTAGTTCTATGTCTAGAGAAGCTGGTGTTCTGCTTGAATTTGGCAGACAATAACTCTAATGAAAATGGCAAGATTGTTAGTTTTATTGAGGATACTCATACCAGTGATGCTGCAGCTTCTAAGATATCTAACTTGAAGATGGACCAGCAGGAGTTAATTTGCTGAAAGTCTGTAAAACCTGAAATGTTTCAATTAATCCTTCCTACTCTGTAAATATGCATCTTCTGATGAAAAGCTGCATTGTTACAAAATTTGTGATAATTTTTAAATGTCGTGGTATCCCTTATGGAGCCAGGTGCCTACAGAGGTTATGGTAAAAGACTTTGCTCAGGATGAAAAACCTTTCATGTCTGTGTTTATTGTAAAGTTTCTTTAATAATTTAGTGTTTTTTTCTATAAGTTGGCTGAACTATAATAAATTAAGAATGGTTCTATTGCACAGTAGAAATGTGATGGATTGAAAAAGCATTTTTCTCTTCTGCATGAGCAAAAATTCAGTCCATATTTATATACGTGTCTGAGCATAACTCAGGATGCTATAAAGACTCAAGATATCAATTAGATGTGGGATAAAGCTCTTATGGTGCTGCTTCTAAAGGTTATGCAGGAAAAGATTGCCCTGAAAACTAATTAGGATGACTGTGATTCTCAAATATATGAATGTATCTTAAAATTCTTTTGATGTTTTCCATCACAAAAATGGGAAAGAAAAGAGCTGTAGCTGGCATAATCTCTGAGTCTTACACAACTTTAGTTCCCTGTTATCTCCTGGTGGTTGACGACAACAATAAATTTTTCATTGTTATAGGATGGGATGGTCTCTCAACCTTCTTCTTATTCTGCCTGATAACCCTCTCTCATGTGTCAAAATTCATTATTACCTACCCTGGGTAGCAATTTGTGATTCCTGTATTCTTAGGCAGGCTACTGTATCCTCAGAGTCATTTGCATGTCTCTGAATTTCAGAGGTTCTTCACCTAGGGATGCTGCAGGCAGTTGTACACAGCATGCAAACAGCCTCCTGCAAAACAAACTAGTACTTAGAGTGCCACATAAGCAGAATTTATTAAAAGAAAATAGTTTTAAAACTAGAAAACTTCTACAGTTTCCACTGTGCTTGCAACCCTACAGTGCCCTGAGGTGAGTCATAAATAAGTGCGATGAATTAGAGGCCCTTTTCTAATATGCTGCTTAAGTGTGTTGTTCTGTTTTCCTGGGCTCTGACCAGTCTGGAATACTCAGCAGGAGAGTTAGCTGGTGTATCAGCATTCTCAACATCTCTGAGATGTTTGGCAAGAGACAGTTTTCCTCAAGACAGCTGAGGCTGGATGGCAACTCTGGAGATCATCTAGTCCAATCTCCCTGCTCAAAGCAGGGCCAGCTACAATGGGTTCTCAGGGTCATGAACACTTAAGTCTCCAAGGATGGAAACTCCCCAACCTCTCTGAGCCACTTGCTCTAGTGCCCAGTCATTCTCACAGTAGAATACTTCTCCTTACTTTTAAGCGAAATTTTCTGTATTTCAGTTTTTTGCCCTTTGCCTCTTTTCCTCTCACTGAGCACCACCAAGATTAACTCGACTTTGTCTCCTTTACTCCCCCATCAGGTATTTGGGTAAGACTTTTCCCATGAGCATTCCCTTCTCCAGGCTGAACAGTTCTGCCTCTCGGTCTCACATCACGTGGCAGATGCTCCACTCTCCCTTAATGATCATCACGGGCCTGTGTGGCACCCGTTTGTCACGTGTCTTTTGTACTGGGGAGTCCAGTGTGGGACAGAGTATACAGATGTTTCTCACCACTGCTGAGCAGAGAGGTCACCTCCCATGAGTGGCTCCCAATGCTCTGTCAGCCCATTTCTTCAGTCTGTTTAGGTCCCAATGTCATGGTGCTCAAAACAGAGGCTTCCAGCCTTGGTCATTGTGAGAGTCTCCGTTTCTCAACCAGGCAAGCTCAGACTAATCCCTGTGTCTCCTTCAGTACAGCTGAATGTTCAGGCTCTTGTATCTGCAAAGTCTTGGAGAAGATCTGGACACCTTTGTTCTGTCATCTCTGCCACTCCACAGTCTGCAGATCTGCTCCCACCGCTCTTCTCTTGGCAAGAAGAGAGGTTCTCCACCAGCACGCAACTCCTGCAGGCAATGAGCCCACCTTCCATCCAGCCCCAGTGAGAGTCCCCAGGCACCCCTGTAGGGCTGTGTCTTCCATGGGGAGCTTCATCTGTGCCAAGACCCTGGGACAGATGCTCTGGAAGCTGCTGGGACCATCCCTTGTGATGCACTACCACCAGCACTCAGCCCATGTAGGCTGCCCTCAGCAGAGGTCCTGGCTCCCTTCTGCAAAAACTGCTGCCTCTGATCACAGCACTTTGTTAGGTAGTTCCACATGTCCTTCCTTCACGCAGCATCCCAAACTTTCCTCTGTTCTACCAGTGCTCTGCAGCCCTATCACAAACACCTCTGAGGGCTAATGAGCTCTATTAATAACTGATTGCAGAACAGCCCCACATTTATAGTAGTGAATGATTCAGTAGCACCCCACTGGGACTGCAGGAAAGGAATAATCCAGACAAATTACAGTCTCATCTGCCCAATTTGGGGCTGTAAAATAAGGAATATGTTTTACAGAAAGAAAAAAGGAAATCACAATAAAAGAGCGAAATGTGTTATGAGTGAACATCTGTTCATTCTGATTTCAAGTGGACTAACAAAGACAAAAGAAAACTTCTGTCTTTATCAGACAAAACTTTGAGACTTTGTTAAACATGAACAAAGGAAAATGATGCAAACTAAAGTAGCACATTCTCTTACCTATTAATACAAGTCCTAGTTCCTAGAAACTGAAAAACCTTGAGAAACCACGGTAATGTGGAACAGAATGTGATTTATGTGGGGTTACATGGAATTTTCTTGAAAATTCCTGACGTGGGTGCCAAAGAAGTTTTGAATCACAGTTGAAATACTCATGGGAAGTGATATAAGTGACACCTGATTCCAGCATGGAGTCAGAACAGCAACGACGGAGAAGGGAAAACCTGTTGTTTATGTGATACATGAAACTGATAGTCATATCCAACCAAAGCTCCTGTGACAATTTTTAGACAAACCCTGTATTAATATTTCCTATGATATTCAGGTTTTGACTATATTTTAGGATAACAAATTCTCACCTGTGGAAATAGACACAAGGGAATGAAATACAGAAGACAATTTAGAAAGAAGTAGGAAACAGGGATTGCTTAAAAACCTAACAAATTTAAGGGCTACAGTTTGAGCAAAACTCTTAATGCTACAAATTCATTTAGCTTTCAGAGCTAAAACGAAGCCTGATTGAAGCACTGGGGCGTCATTGTTTTCTTCTCATTTTACCTGCTCTCTGCTCTCAGCGGAGGTTAGTTCTAAATGGCCTTGTCAAAACCTAATTGCAGTTTTATAATGGCTAATTCCCAGGCTATTTAGGCACTGAAGAATCAATTCTGAGACATGTCTAAGAGGGGTTTGTTCAGGAATGGAGAATGCCGCTGAGATCAATCAGCATCCTAGTTTTTAAATCACACAGGAAGTTCAGGTTAAAATCTGTTTTGGTTGATTGATCCCATGTCTCAGAGAAATGCCCTCACTAACCACCTTTATTCTTGCAAATGTGCAAATCTGTAAATTAATTAAATGTTCACTTGGTGAGAAAGAAGATTCATGTTGAAACCCTGGCTCACATTAGTCTGTGCAGTGGGCACTAGAATAAGGACTTCTACCCTCATCTTCTGCATCTCAAATGAGGGCTCCAGCCACCGACAGTTCCAGGTGGGACACATAAAACTTTCTGCTGGTCATTTCAGGCACTTCTATCCCATACACATAGCAATGGGATCATGCCTAGTTGGGAGAAAACTCCTAGTTTGATAATTTGGATTGAAGGTCAATGCCCTGAAGGAATAGATGGTGTGTGGGGAAGCCACTAGATTTTCCACATCACTGAAAACCTCTCCAGCCTGGTGGACATGTGGACACAGCAGGTGTACCATTGGTGACCAGAACAGAGGGACCTGTGGGGATCCAGGACATGAGAACTAGAATCAAATCCTTCACACTAGAATCAAATTGCTTTGACTGACAGCATGAAGAAGAGTCTATGAGTGCTCCTGCAACTGAGCCAATTGCTTTTGCATCTTGCATTAACCTCACAAAATTTCATTTATTTTATGTGCTTTAAAAATCAATGAGCTGCTTGCTTTGGGAGCGAGGAAAGAAAGGCTCAAGCTGAGTAATGTGTAAGTTTGGCTATTTAAAGGTCATGCTATTTGTTAGCATGTGTAATTATTGGATGTAGAGCAAGGGAATGGAAAATAGTTCAAAATTGGATTCAAGATACCTGAGGACTGACCTGATGAAATTGATTACTCTGATTTCCTTCAGTCAGGGTCTTTATGTTAATCCTGGGTTTTAAAGTGATGGGGAATGCTTTGCAGATGCAAGAGTGGGGCTAGAGAATGGAATTTCTTTGCTAGATTATCCTGAATTAGCCCAATCATAAGAAGCTTCAGGACTGATTAATGTTTAGTCTGTACTCAACAGACTTTTTAGGAGGAGAGGAAAAAAGAATTGAAGCAGGGAAAAGTTCAAGTAATCGGTCAAGAATATGGGATGTTTTAAGGTAACCCACATAATACTACCCTTAGGAACCATTTCTTTACCAAAATTGTGGTCAAACACTTCAGGCTTCCTTTCCTGGAGAGATGGTTAATGCCCCAAAGCTGTCAATACTTAAGAGATATTTGGCCATGGCCCTTAATAACAGGCTTTGATTTGGTGAGCCCTGAATTGGTCAGGTAGCTGTACTAGAGAGTCCTTTTAGGTCCTTTTCAATTGGAATATTCTATCCTATTGTATTCTAAAGTATTAGCTTGCTGTTCACTGCATGGACAATGTTTTCCTGTTTAGAAACATGCTGAGTACAACTGCAGATTCTTGCTGTAGGTCAGGTGTGTGCTGAGGTGGCTCAGTGAGGGGAGAGGTATTCAATGCTTGATTTGAAGTCACCCAGCAAAACAACAGCCTTTAAATTCAGTGACAACTGGAGCAGGGCCTGTCTAGAGCT